>JASMMZ010000005.1:643726-757499 GCA_038502455.1 Anisogramma anomala | reverse complement strand
CGACGCGTCGCGATGAGCGAAGAGAGAGAGAGAGAGAGATGGTCCGGAGGAGCTGGCCGCGGGAACGAGGAGATGCTGGCCCCTTCCCCCGTTTCCTCCACCCCCCGACTGGTGGTCTTCTGGATCATGGCGAGGTTGGTACAGTGGGTGGGGAACCGGGAGGCCAGGCCCAGGCCGCGGCGCCGGCGATCTGATGTACTTCACGCTGTCCAAGAGGGAGGGACCTAGGAGCGCTGTCGGCCTGTAGATGTGGCACCGGATGTCAAGAGGCTGGCAAGCAGAGAGGTGCTTGGGGATGGCATTTCCATTGTTCAATCAAAAAGCGCAAGAAGCTGACTACATCGACTCGAGCCCGTCGAGGATGGGGGGGTATCTACCGAAATGATGCGAATTACCCGATGCAAAACAACAAGGAAACCCTCTGCAGTGGACGCTCCCGGCGCCGCAGAACTGCCAGCCAGCAAAACAAACTCCGTGTGAAGTGCAGAACCCAAGCCAATGGCGTCGCTCGCTCGCTCGCTTCCCAGGAACCCAATGCGCAGAATCCGATCCGGCTCGCTCGCTCGCCCGCAGACAAAGACTCCCAAGTGGTTCCCGACGCCGACGACAGTACCCGAGTGCCCGGGCCCCGTACGTCGCCCCGCGCTCCCACAGACCGTCGGTGCCTCCGCCGGCTGTGATGGCCGTGGCACAAGCGACCAGTCCACAGAACAGCGGGCCTCGCTTGTCAAACACCCGCCAAGCCCAGTAAGCCCGGTCACTGCCGCGCCGAGGATGACGGAATGCCGAGGGACTAGTGGGTCAAGGCCTCGGCAATATGCTTGGTCCACCATCTGCCGGCCGGCTGCCTCATGAAGAAAGAAAGTTGGGTTGAAAGCGGCAGAGTGGAGTCGGTGTGTTGAGGCGGTGGCGAATGCATAACGCTCCGAGGCCGCCCCCAAACTTGGGTCCTGCCGCTGCGCCGCGCCGCGGGCGAGCGGCCGTGGGGGGGTGGCACCGGGTGGTACCGGGTGGCACCGGGTGGCACCGGGTGGCAAGTCTCGGGTGAAACAGGTACGAAGGCTTGGGCGGAATGCCCAATCCGGGAACGAAGCAGGCATCAGCGGCAGCGGCAGCTGCGCACATGCCTTTTGGTATTGTTGCCGAGTAATTCCGCGGATGCGTCAAGAGACGGAGAGGCGTATGAAGTCGAAATCGGGATGGCGAAGAAATGACCGTCGTGAAACCGACAGGCCGATCGTGCTGCGTGTGTCCGTGGGCAAAGAGTCGTTCGTGTACAATACAATACGTCCGTGTGTGGGTGTAGCCTGATGCTGATCGGCTCCAAGAGGATGCTGTGGAATCCAGGAGCTGGTTTGGTGGTATAACATGAATAAGATGCATGATTAGAAATAAAAAAAAAAGACTGTGAGAGAGACCTGTCAGCAACATGTCCGTTCGTCCATCTCAATGTGGCCGGGTAAGCCCACTGTAACGTGGGATCCGGGGTCACGAGATATGAACAAGCTTATACGTACACGTTGACGAGTGCGATGGCACTGTGCGACCCAAGGCAGGCCATGCACGAAGCAGCCGAGGCGCTCGCTCACTCTGCGCCGGCCTCGGCGATGGGCGTCATGGCCGACAACTTGCTCTTGGGCGGCGGGCTTGCTCTGCGGGCGGCGGCGGCGGGCTTCCTGTTCTTGGAGGCCTGGCGGCGGCGGCGCTGCTCCTTCTCGCGCATGACGACGGCCATGTACTCGCGCTGGCGCGCGGCCTGCTCGCGGCGCAGGTCCTCGATGTCGTGGTCGCTGACGTGCATGACCGCGGGCGCGGGCTCGGGGGACAGGCCGCCGCAGCTGGAGGCGTCGCTCTGGGCGCCGGCGCCGCCGTCGTCGTCGGTGAAGACGGGCTGGAAGAGCAGGTCCTCGTCGGAGATGTACGCGGACGCGCGCGGCATGTGCTGATATTTGGTGAGCGAGTCGCGCCGCGGCCAGCTGGGGAACGCGCAGCTGGCGTCGTGGTGGGTGGACGAGTGGTACGTGTTGCTCCTGGATGGGATGTCCATCGCGGACGTGGAGCTGTAGGAGCCGTAGGAGCCGTACATTCTGGCGGTCGTTGTGGGCGCGCGAGGACGCGTTGTTTTGGGGGGGGGAGGCGATCGATCTCTGCTGATCACTGATCACGTCCCAGGACGCGAGTCGATATACACTTGTGTGCAGGCCTGCAGTCGTGTTTCCCGATATAGCGGCCTTCTCCACACGCTTGTCTGTTGCAACTGAACAGACAAAGAGCACTCGTTGTGGAAAAGATGCCGAAGATGCCTTGGGGAAACAAAGAAAGCATCAAGAGGCAGCGGCAGGTGGGGAGAGAGTAACAGGCCCAATATATATATATATACATACATATATATATATATATATATATATACGAGTTGCGCGTGTTGCGAGGTGGCGAGGCC
This sequence comes from Anisogramma anomala, assembly GCA_038502455.1. NCBI lineage: Eukaryota > Fungi > Ascomycota > Sordariomycetes > Diaporthales > Gnomoniaceae > Anisogramma > Anisogramma anomala. The sequence goes on along the minus strand of JASMMZ010000005.1, from coordinate 755,059 downwards.
AACAAGATGCAGGCAGGGAAGGCCCCATTTGACCATCTGGACAAGATGAACAGGGGGAGGGGGCGGCCAGACACAACCGCATCCGCATCGGATCCACGGGTTTCGGGAATGGGGAATAAAAGGAGCGGTCGGAAGCATCGAGTGCAGCGTCGGGAGGGGGGTCTGCAGGTCATAAGTACTGGATCGTGTTGGAGGGGGGGCTGCATGCCGCAAGTACCTCAATCAATCCAGTACATGCAGATCGTGTCGGATCCCTCTTTCGGCCGCGAATGCTCCAGCCCGGCCTTGTCATTGGCCCGGCATCTACTTTAACAGCATCAAAACCACCCAGACTCCCGGGACCCGGGGCCCCGCCCTTTTGCCCCTGACTGATGTGGATCATCTCTCACCGCTCGTGCGCGTCGTCCTACTAGTATTTTCCCTTCAAGGTCTGCCTGCTACTATGTATGTGTGTCGGCCGTGTGCAGCCGTGCTCCCAGCTGTCTCCCGGTTGTGCTCAAACAAGCCCAAAGAAGTTGGCTCCTCATAGTCCAATCACCCGTCGCCAGGCTGGATATCCAGCCTGCTTTGCTGCCCCTCATTTGCCGGTGGGGAGCGTCAGGCAGCAAAGCATAGAGGTCCGACCGAAAAAAGGGGCTCAGACACGTTTATTTTCTTCAGCCACGACTCCAACCTTCCGGCGGCCAACCGGGCGAGCAGGACGACAAACGCGCACCTGTGCAAGGGCCTGGTTGGCGCGGTATCCGTACGAGGCTCAAGCTGCACTTTCATTGTGGATTGCCACCACTACTACTACAAGGAGTACGTACATAAGTACGCTATTTAGCTCATGCTCTCCTGAACTTGCCCCCCCCGCATCCGGGCCATCCCGGGGACCTTCTGCTACAATGACATCCACTGAACCGCCAAATGTACCATTCCCAATTACTTTACTTTGAATCCAGTGCATTTGCCTACAAGCCCTTGATCCACCAGCATGTCATTGCTCTTGCTGGCAGGGTAGGCCCCGAGGAAATCCCCTTGGGTGACACCCGTTTTGTCGGCTTGCAGAGGACCTTGGACCGTATATAGCAGCTACGGGGCCGTATCTGCCTGTATTCTCGGGGTCGCAGTTGAAAGATCCGAGTTTTATTTTTTTGCCGAAGGCTCCCCTCGTGATGTTTTTAACAACTGCCTTGGCGTCGTAAAGATCACGAGAAGGGGGTGTGGTGGGTGGTCGGCAAAAATGATGCCTCCGGGGCCACCAGGAATAACATCCGCCACTACTCCTCTGGGGCCGCGGCCATTGATAATTGCTGCCATGACTCCTGACGCTAGGTCAACACCTGCAAGAGCAAATATAAAGCGCTTCAGAATTGAATGCATATTGACGCCAAATATGTATGTATGTATGTATGTATGTATGTATGTATGTATGTATGTATGTATGTATGTATGTATGCATGTGGATGGAGTTGGAGCAACTAAGCAAGATGTAGTTGCAAGAAAAAAATTCAAGCCACGCCCTTATATATTATAGACTGTTAGAAGAGGGTATTGGCAGGTACATAATTTGCATGTAATGTAGTAATGATTATTTACTTATAATTTATTTTGTACCATGGTTATGGCGTCGTCGCCTACGAAGGAAAAAATTCGTAGCGTGATTACTGCTGTCCATGAGCTACGCCACGGGTTAGCTACACAGGACTCTTCATGGCATGGCTGCACACCTTGTGTAGAGTAGTAATTCAAAGCATTGCAGAATGTGTTTTCTTTTGTTTTTGGTCCATTCCTTGCATGGAGCCTGTGAAGGTATCACTACGGCAAGGGCTATCTTGATTTCTAAATTAAAAAGAAACATTCAAACAAGGGAGCCATCTAAAAAGACTATACAGGAAATCTACCCTATTTTCTCCTTCCTTGCAATCAAAGTTTCTCGAAAAAGGGGCCGAAACATCAGCTCAACAAAACCCTCCCGTTATTTAGCGTTTAACAGTCGCTTGTTTTCAAGCTCGGGGGTTCCAATATCGTGTCCAATGTCCATAATTGTTGCGTAGGTTCTGTACGTCGATGAAAATAGAAGATAGAATAGTTGGTTCGTAATGAAGAATAGTATTGGAAGATGTAAGAAGGAGAAAGAGACTTAGGAGAGTATACATTTCAAAGTAGGGCATAAGTACTCTCCTTCCAGTCGTGTACTTTCCCTAAGGCCTCTCAGCATAGGATTAATATCCTATGCCTATCTTTTATACTTCATGCTATTTATGGTATGGTTTACCTTAGCATTTTTTATATTAAGGGTTAAATTCGTCCTTAATTCGTATCATATTTGTAAAGTTAATAGTAATAGTATATGTATCTCTAAATATTAGATTTGTTAGTAGGCTTTTATCGTTGCAACGTAGTCAATTCGAATCGTTGTCAAAGTAACTGGTATTGCATTGAAAAATGTTGGTTTCGAGTTTTAAGTTTGGCATACCGCTAGCTGGTCTACACATTAGTTTGTATAGATAACAGTTTGGTTTGGCTTATACCTTATACCGAATTGAATATTATGTTTGCAACTTGCACTGAATAACAATTAACTGTTAGCCTAATATAAACGACTTCTTATATTGTGCGTACGTGCTAATATACCGATTTATTAATGAATGGTAACGATATAAGTTCCTCTTATTTTTAACAGGTATTGTGTTGGTAAGCCTTTATCGTGGCAATATAGTTGATTCGAATCGTGGTCGAAGTAACTGGAGTATTGCATTGAAAGTGGTGATGTAATATTTCTAAGTTTGGCAAACCGCTAGCTGGTCTACACACTACTTTGTATAAATAACTGCTTAGCCCGTACCTTAAATTGAATTGGGTACTACACTGCAATTAACTTGTAGTTGATACAGTTAACTTACAGTTGATATAATTAAATTGCAATTAATATAATTAAATTAACTGTATTACAATTAACTGCTATTCTGATACTAATAACCTTTTCTTTTGTGAATGCGTGATAGTATAGTTGATCACCAATTAATGATAACGTTAAAAGTTTCTTCTAATCCTATCGGCATTACTTTATTAATCCCAGTTACTTTTATACACAAATTCTACTCTAATTACAGGCTTCTACACTATAATTCTTAATATTACCTTCCATCAATTCTACTTTTAAGTCCTTCATTATAAGCTTATATATCACCAATCTTATACATTTTATTAAGAGTTTTAAATGAACTTTTTATAGATATTAACATGGCAATCTTTTAGTCTATTCAAGCATTACATATCCCTCGATACGAATAGTAGGTTTATCACTATTTACAAATATTTTAGGATGCTGTTGGATATGACCTTAATTCTAATGTCAGAAGGTTGTTTTTACCATTAATTCACCTATTTCGTTAATCTCTCGAGCTTCGTATTCATTTGTGAATATAATCACATCTATTATTATTATTTTTCTAAAATCATTTCAATATTGGAAATCGATTCTTAAATGCTTTAACAGTTAATATAAAAAAGTAAAGATATTGAAAGTAATGCTACTTATTAAATGATAATCCTTGATATATTAATAATTACCACATAAATATTGAATCTTACTATGATACTATATGCTGTAAATACTAACACGTTTGGTATTACACATTTGGATTTTATTAATATGTAATGAACTCGGTTGTTGTCAATTGTAAACTGCCCATTGAATCTATCTTCGTTAATAAACAATATAAGAAATTCGATCTATAACATCAAGTCTTCATTGTTGAAAAATAAAACATTCGTAAATATTATGAATTTTACCGTCGTTAAATTCACTGGCACCATATTTATACCCTTATCCAAGTGATATTTTTACCATTTATAAGTGTGGGAATAGTAGTAATTGCAGTGCAGTAGGTCAACTTTACTTACAATAAAGTTGACTATACCGACTACAAGTTGAGTGTATTGTTTTATGTGGGCCTACTGTATTGGCTGCAAGTTAAGTACAGTATGCGCCCACTTCATACTAGGGCATGAGCCAAGAAATTGGCTATATAAATTACTGTGCAGATCGGCTAGCGGTTTGCCCAACCTAGAACAATACATTCACCATTTGACTATGTAATACTACTGTTATTTCGACCAATCCAATCGACAACATTGCAACGTCTAAAGCCCTACGAATAATAAGCTTATTTAATCTATTAATATCGTTTTCTTATAAATTTTACACTTGTATTGTGACCAATGAATCATTAAATTCTTCATTATGGCATAACATTACAATCTAAACTATTTAAAGTCTTTCTTTTAAGTAACGTTACAAATTTATATTATCAGCTTCATTAATATTTGGCACGTTAGTAATTTATTTCTTTCGATGGAAGCTTAGATTTGTATAATCACGGTCAACATTATGGATATAGATTGGTAGTCTATAAGAGTCTAGTTTAGTAACCTTGGTAAACTTTTGAATTACCTTATACTTTTAAATTCTCAACTCCTTAATAGAATATAGCTCTACTGCTATAAATATTATAATACCCAAAAAAGATATTGTCAATATGTATGTTAATCATATCAAACTCTTTACCACTTGTAATAAGTAATAAAAGGTTAAATGTTAAGGTTGTTATATATAATCTAATCATAAAATGAATTTAATACGTTAAAAACCAATCAATACGTGTTGTAAATAATTTTTACAAGTGGTTAATACAACGTACAACCGTTCTCAAAAGAATTCATCCCGCATTTTTTGGTTGGTATAATAATACAATCAATTAAAAATTGCTAGTAGATTGCATATATATTTTTTGTCATTATGAAAATTGAGGGTAAATTTAATACTTATGCTAATATTAAGATTACTAGAAATTATGATGGTAAAGTATTAACTCATGTTTTGAATTGTAAGTGATTAAGTGAAAATATATTTTTTGCCTTCATGACTGTAACCTCAAGTAATTAATTTTGACTTTTTATAGCATCGGTTTATGATTTTACCTTTGATTTTGTAAACTATTGTTTGGTTAAAAATCAATACATTTTGCTCTTTCAATCTTGATAATAACGTGAATTCAATCACATCACAAGTAAAAAAAAGGAATCTTAATTTGGTTGTTTTATTTGGAAGATTTACCCGGCTTATTGATCATATTTGTAATACGGAATTTAATATATATGCACTATTAGACCTTTTTTATGATGTGATAGCTGTGATATATACCCGTTCAGGTTTATAATCTTCATTGTTATCATTCTTTTCATTATATATCTTTTCAAATAGTTGTCTACACTTTTTTTGTTTCATAAACTTGTTAACAATCGTTTTAAGTTAGTTATTTTGATTGATCCGTTGTATGTAAGTAATTTCTATCTTTAAGGGTTTTTTATACAGTTCAACTTATATAATAAAAAGGTTAATATGATTGTTAACGGCTTTATCCGTCACATCTAGGTTTATAATACTCGAAATCTTATAATATTAATCTTGTATACCTGATTCTATCCATTTAAAAACTTTGCTTTATAGAGGTAAAAATATTATCTACGTTGTTAATGGTTTGTTTTTAATTTTAAAGGCACCATTGATTTAGAACCTTGCTAATTACTTCCTTCACTCTTTCCAAAAATTTCTGTATATTACAGCCCCTTTTAAGATACTTAATCATAAAGATGACTGATTCTTTATATATAGGTACACGGTAAGCACAAATAAAGTTGTTACTAAACTATTAAAGCTAAGAATATTGTTAAGATATTTTACTAGTTTTTAAAATCTTGCCTCTAAATTTCTCAAACTCACAATTCTCAACATAATAATATCGTAAGTTTTACATAAAATAATATATAACCTTTGAGACTTATATATAGTTCAACAGATTTATAGTAATATCGTTAATAACATCCGCCTCATAATATTTAATATTGTAGATATTATAATATATCTCTGTAGTTAGTAAGCGGTCACTCTGCAAGTTGCACTCTTGTAGAGTGCATGGTAACGTGCCGTGCTGCAAGGTAAATTTTTATAGAGTGTATGATAGAGTACTACTGCCTAGAAGAGACATTAGTAAAGTACATGGTAAAATGCCACTGCCCAGAAGAGAGATTAGTAGAGTATAAGGTAAAGTGCTACTACCCAAGCAAAAGCCTATAAACTTTTACTTGAGGCATGTAATTTTCGGATACCTCTTCTTTTATCTATCTCTTTTTCAATATATACTATAACTATTTTCTTATTAACTTTATATTAAAGTATCCGGTAAAACAAACCTTACCGATACTAATTAGTAGTTGATTCGGTTGACTATAAATAGCCTAGGGGAAAAAAAAAGAACCTAAGTTAAATACTTCTGGCGGGATGCTATAACGGTTCCAAATGTCTATACTTTAATACTAAGCTTCATAAAAAACATATGCGAGTGTGAAAAAACTATAAAAGTAAAGTAACTTTGATAAGAATAACTTTAGTATGATACCATTAACTCAGTTAATACCTTATTTACCAAAAACCACATTATGCTACTATTAACTAAGTTAATGTTTTAGAATTATTTGTTCACTTTTTAAAAATCATACTATTACGTATTAGGCTACGTAAGTAAAACTATTAAAATTTTGGAACCCTTTGTTGGAACCTATTCAACTTGAAAGCAGCATCAAAACCGCTTATAAACTCTGGAAGCAGTTACAACAAAACTTTTAAGGCGTCTTTATAATTACTATACATCTCAAAAACAACATCCAAATCGCTTACCAAACACATACCACGCGCCCAAAACCCATTTCAAAACGCTCCGGAATATTTCACGAACGATAAACATAATATTGGAGGTGCTTACTACACTAATCGTCATATACTATCTCAAATTTTATAATCGCATACTATCTCTTCCTCTCCATTTACCCTACCACATTCATCTTCCAGGGTTTACCCTAAATCACACCAATTGTTTAAATCACTATTTACGATACTTGAGTTTACTAATTACTTAGCTAGTGTAACACTTGTAAAACGCTAAACAGCTAATTTGAAGCGCCTGAATAGTTTATAATTACGCTTTATTTATATTTAATACACGATATTAAGCGCTAAAAGTATTACTTTAAACGCTTCATTACATTTCATTTACCTTTCATTTATATATCATATGTTTTGATTTAAATCATTCTATTTCGCACATTTTTATTTTCTATTTTTCCCCGAAACCTCTTTAAATACAGCATTCCAAAAGCGCTGGAATCTCGACCACTGCATCACAACAACTTATAAACCACTCCGGCAATTCTGAAAAGCTTCTAAACCAGATTTTAAAGTGTTCCAATACACTTTGTACTTGCCTAACAATAAATCCACCGAAAAAAACCTAAATAAAGCCAACGAATACATACACCTCTCATTTCAATATACAACGCTCCAAAGAAAAGCTTTACAGATTGTTCACCTAAAAAATAAGATAATACCATTAAAACGTCGACGAAAAACTGAAACCTTTGGGTGAAGAATAAGTACGTTACAAAGGTAATTTTTCGTTATTGAGAAGAAAATACCTAAGGAATTGGTATATTCGATAATTTACGAAAATAATGAATTCAATATACGCTGGAAATATAGCATACGGTATGTAATTCGATTTTCAAAATACTATAGGTTTCATTACAGGGCGAAGAAATTTATATCCTTAGTGGCAAAAACGGCTATATTGTAAAAACCATATTTACAACAACCTAACTCGACGAAATATAAGACTAGATAGATATAAGAGTGTTATAGGTAAACTTTGTTAAATTACACTAATTCGTGGAACGTAAGAAACACATTATTAAGGAAATTCAGAATCAAAATACCCTACAAACGTAAAGTTTGAAACGCTCCAAAAAACTAACCACGCCACACAAAAGGTATACAAAGCTTAAGGAATTAATAAAAGAGAAGGATTGGCTATAAAGACTATCCACCACTCGGGTTAAACATAGTTACTCTTTAAAACGTACTTTTGAAAGACGATATAAACTAAACCACTCTCTAGATATAATTAACACTCCTTTTAGCTATAATAAAAGCGGCTTAAACAAAGAAAACAACACTCCTAAAGAAAATATAAACGGCGCTAAACAATAATACAAACCTTATGGATCGATATCTACTAATTACTATCCTTATAGAGATCTCCCGAAATATCAGTTTCCTACTGATAAAAACGAACTTACGAAACATACCAATTTTGCCAAGTTATAAGATAAGAAAGAAAATCATAGTGGCGAACCTTATGATATCCTCGACAATAAGATCCGTATAATACTAAATATGTTAGAATAGCAGTCAAATGCAGTACATTCAAATCAACTTTACTTGCATTAAAGTTGATTGTACGTACTGCAAATTGACTATAGTTTATGGGACTGCACTGCAAATGCAGTGAAGTAGGTGCCCACTTCAAAGTGGGGTACAGGCCAAAGCTTTTGGCTATACAAATTAGTGTACAAACCGGCTAGCAGTTGGAAAAACTTAAGACTAAAACATACCAATCAATAATATCAACGAAGCACCAGTTACTTCAACCATAGTAATTCGAATCGACTACTTTGCAACAATAAAAGCCTACCAACATTTATCAGTGCTTATTAGGTTAATCAAATATTGGCTAAGTAAAAGAAGAAGCTACTTTACAGTTGTTAAGCTTTACGTTATCGCTAGGATAGAGGAAAGGTTTTTACGAAGGGCCTCTATTAGTACCGCTTCAGTCCACAACAGCAGGAAAATAAACAAGACTTTTTGGGTTGCGTTAGTCAATAACAACAATCTAGACGTAGGTGACAGTATCGTTACTGGAAAATATCAAGAAATCTTTATTAATCCTTTTTAAAAACGTTAAGATAAACTGTTAGAAGTTTCAAAGTTCGGTAAGTTAGTAAACAGCTAAATCAGTACTATTACGGGTGCTATTGTTGCAGAAAAACGACAAAGTCCTTACACCAAACAACCTCTACCACCAACAACAACCTTAGACCTTACCCTCTACACCAAATATTTTCCCTTACTTCACTCTTTTCACTCTCTACACCACTTCAATCGTTAAAATCGCTACTCTAAGCGAAAAAACTAAGTCGTGCTAAGAAAACCACATCGTGAGACCTTACGCCAAATCATAAAGTCGCCAAGTCGCCAAGTTCCCACGCGATTTCACGCAGAAAATACCAAGTCCCTAGGCCCAAAATGATCAAATCCCTCTCCTTACACAATCTATATACTCTATACATATAACACAAGCTAAAACGTTAAAATGTCTACTGTTAGCGTTTATTTTAAATTTATCACTAACCTTGCCAAAAAGGATGTAATTAGAGCGTTCGGAACTGCTTTTATCAAGTTTTACGACGAAGACTTTTAAGCGCTAAATATCGATAAAATATTAACAAAAAAATACCTTACCAACTTCGCCAGTTATTATATCGTTAAATATTGTAATATTAACGACCTCGATAATGTCTTTATTAACTTTTATAACCTTTTTACCGACTAGACTATAGATATGTGGATCACAGTTCAAAAAAAAGTGTAATATAAAAGTAAAAGTAAAACTTAAACGTTAAGGGGTTCATTTCCTAACCCAAATTAATACGAAACTAGTATAAGAACTCTTTAACTTAACTTAACTTGACGAATGCCCCCGAGATCTACAGCCTAAATAAAAAACTATTAAAAACCCCCAACGTTCCTACATATGATCCAGGGGATGTCCCCTTTACTCTCAACTAAGTCAGGCCTCTTTACTTACTGACGATGAGGAATCTGTTAACTTCCTTGGCAGTTTAACACCTTTACGTGATAACGCAGAGTATACTTTTAGCGGTAGCAGAATACGTAAAGCAAGGGTCGCTAACGCGGACAAAGGTATTGATATTGGCGCTTTACATGAATTAATCAAATAGGAACCTCGCCGAGCCCCTTAAAAATAAGAGGAATATCACCAAGTCCCCCGCGATAAAAACTCTTAAGCCCATTTCCCCTAAGATTCTCAACACGTCTAGTTCTAGCAGCCAAATCAAGGAAAGATTAGATTTATACGCGAGCCTACTACAGGCATAACTACTGGCTTTTCCCCTACAAATTTAACTAAAAGTAATTATCCTGCCCACCAATACTAATAATAAACTTAGTATTTTCCCTAGCTAAGGGATATAAAGGGTTCCTAAGACTAATATATCGACCTTTCCCCTCGACGCGTTCTCATAGTGGATACGGATTATATGGTAATTACTACGTTCGTTAAGATTTAAGGAGGAAAGGAAAAGTATAATAGTAAGTCTTATAATTTCCTCAACATCAAGTTACGCCTATTCTTTAATATCTGTCGCCAGATAAGGGTTAAATTGTTAGGTTTCCACTCGTTATTTCCCAGTATTCTTTCCGGCTAAGCCGAGGATTACTAACTCCGGTACCTGACAAATTATTCTTTTTTCCGCGAAATCTATAATAGCCTAAAAGGCTACTTCGAACACAATATTAATTTTACCTAATACCATACCAACTGGAACGTTATTAAGTGGTTTTATATATTAGATTACAAGAAAGAGTCGAAAAGCAAAATAGATCTTTTTAATCAGATGCTTAATAGGTAAATTCTTTGACAATAAGTAATAGGTAACGTAGGATCTGGCAAAGGCACCCTACGCTAACAGGTACGGCAAGTAGTTACGGGTTACAAAAAGTTTAAATACGCCTTTTAGTACCCTGATACCATTTGTAAAGGGTTCTTTAGCCAACTGCGTTCCTCTTCAGCAACCGTGACTGTTCGAGTTTCCGTCTCAACTAGTATGTATCTTTAAGCTCCGAAATTTAGTAACGAGGAAGAAAACCCTCCCTATTCGTATTATATTGATCGACAATACAGAAAGCCTGGTTAGTAAGGTTAATGAAAGATCTGGACCTTTACCTAAGAAGAAAGGTATTCATTTTCCTTAAGGTCTTTAAACTGGTTAAGTAAATTTACCTTAAATATAACGAGATATTATATTTATTGTAAATAAGGCTATTAGTTAATACGTAATACTACCGCCGAACATAAAGCAAAAAAAGTGATGTATTACACCCAATTCCCCTTTACTTCCAATAAAGAATATATCGAGTAAGTTACAAAGTTTAAAGGAAGTGAAGACAAAAAAAAGAATAAGCCAAAGGCTTTCGGCTGGCACGAAAATATTGGCATCGGCACTAACTCGGAAACAACGTAATAACTAGCCAACTACGCCTTTTTATACCGCCTTATAGGTAAAGACCCTTACCGCCAATATAACGATAAAGACACAGACCTTATATACCTTTTTACCATTTGAAACCGTTACACGAAATAGGTTTTTTAGGGGATAATACCGGATACGAGGGCGGCATGATACTTAACAGGAGGATGTTCGTAATACATCGCATTATAAAGGGATACTAATACTATTACGAAACTTAACCACGCGGATGCTAATAAAGCTAAGGTTAGCTTTAGCCCTGGAAAAAAACTATCTTTACCAGAATCGACGAGAGTCAAAACTGTTATTAACCCTATTATTTTCCATATATTAAAATCTCCTACCCCCTTTCCTCTTTTTCTAAAAGTTATGAAAAACCTCGGTGTTAACGTTAATATTTAAATGAACGAATTAATACAAATTAAGGCCTGCAAAAGGTTTTTATTCAACCTTAAGTAAAAACACCTTTAGTTTTACCTTCAAGGGTTAAAGTTAATAATATTAAACTTAACGAAGGCGGAACTTCATTAACTAAATAGTAGGCTTAACTACCCGGCAACTAATAGGCTTTATAAGATCCTAAAGGCAACTAGCTACGAAAATATAGACTTACTAACGTTAAAAGCAGTCGAACAGCTTTATTACCACTACCAAATACACTTCTAAAACCCTTTGAAGTTTAATTTAACGTTTAGGTAAAATTAAAACTTTGATTAGGAAGTTTTCGTAAACGTATTTTACTTAGACAGCAAGCTAGTATTATACGTTATGGACTCCGCCGCAGCTTTTCATGGCGTCAAGTTTCTTAAAACCATTACGGCAAAGGAAATATAAAAATCATTACGTAATTTATAAATAGACACGTATTTTAGCCTATCAAACGTACTAGTTTACGATACAGATACTAATTTCATTACGATAAAGTTTAAAGTTAATGTAAAGTTAATGGGGATTAAGTGTAAATAGGTTCTAGTTAAAATTTACTAAGGCATTAATAAGCTCGAAAAAGCATACGACCTTTTACGAAAGGCTTACAATATCCTTATACTGGAAATTAAAAGCTTTATAAGTTAAAAAACACGGCTTTAAATGGTGGTAAAAGGTCTTAATGATACTATTGGTTCCAACGGATTTATACCAACTTTATTAGTATTTAAGGCCTAACCACGTATAATGACCAAGTTACCACCCTCGTTAAGTACCCCAAAACGTATTATAACATATAAAAAAGCCCTGAAAGAGCTAAGAAAAGAATCGGCACGCCGTAAGGTCAATAATGTTCTTAATACTAAAAACGTACCTTTAATAACAAATGTATTATCACTCCGTTTTCAAAGTAAAATCCTTATATAACGCGAGTAAGGTAAATAGAATAAGCCGTATGAAATCTTAAGTATTACTAACTTAAATGTAATGGTTAAAACTATTAATGGCCTCGTAACTTTTCGAATTATACAAGTCAAATCAAACTGAAAATCCCTCGAGCCTTCCAAGTTTAATGAAGATCTTAACGTAGAAAACCTCCGAGCCGAGCGAATTGGCCAATATAACCCTCCGAAAACGATTATTAACAAGCCAATGAAACGCTGACGGCGTAAACGACTACCAAAAAAGAGGATATATACTAAAAAAGAGGACGGCGATAGGAATTATAAGCTCGGAAGAATATATACAACGACGTAGGTATCTTAAAAGAAAAAGTCTAACGGAAAAGTTACCCTTAACCTACGTATCGAAGGCATTATTAATACACTAGGTAAACCCTTTAATAAAGTAACCAAGTGAAAATTAATTACCTTTATTATAGTGGGTTATACAAATTATACTGTTTACATAATTTAAAGGTGAAAACGTTACTATTTTTAAGTCGAGGATAATTTACGAAATTGAAGGAAAAAATACGGATCAGCTGTACGAAAAATCACAACTAATTACTTAAGGATACGTTAAAAAATGGAAAGACTAAACCTTTACCTAATCGCCTACAATTCAAAAGATCAATTAACGTTTAATTGTCGCCATTATTAACAGTTTGATTATTAGTGTAAAAGTTTAGTTTACATTTAATTGCCGGGACATTATGTAAACGCATACGTAATCTGCCACCGATATTTAACGGATTGTATTATTAAAACTGCCAAAAAAACCAAGGGACGAATTTCTGACTAACACAATAATACGTTATATTAAGCCTTTATACGGACTGGCTAAGGCAGGCGTCCACTAGTTTCTAACGTACCAGCTGTACTTTAAAAATAGGTTCGGAATAAAGACTTTAACATTTAACCTATTACTATTAATTATAAAAGGTAAAAACTTTAGTATCGTAAGCACATAAATAAAAAATACCCTTTTCCTCGGCGATATTAGGTTTATAACGGCAAAATAACGTGTTATTGAAAAATGAGGCCTTTAAAAGTGTAAGCCAATTAAAACGTTGGCTAAAAATACACAACTTAACTTTAATAAATCGTTAATCCGTATTTATGGTATTAAGATTAAAAACGGCATTTACATTATTCTACGTTAAAAAAGGAAAACCATAAGCTTAATAATTATCGACATGATTGACGAGGTAAAATTACAAAAATATTTGAAGTAAAAGGCCCGTATAGCATATATCATTACACTATGTTAACCGAAAGTATCGTATGACCTTTTTATTACAATACAAACACAAGACCTACAGGACGAAAGCTTTCATAAGTTAAAGAAAGGGATTAATCAACAAATGAATAATATAAAAAGAAAAATGAATATAGTTTTTGTAAATATAATGAAAACGAAACTAATAATCTTTACAAATAGGTTATTTGCCAATAATACTAACCTTATATCGCAAATCGACTGTTCAATGATAATCGTCAACGGAGAATAGGTTTCAAGGGTGATTTACAATTCTCGAAAATCATATACATTAAATATTTGTTAAACATATACGCGTAACCCCGAGTATATTAGCCTCGGAAGTCTACGTCAAAATAACAGGCTTTAACATCGGTATATTAACTGTTAACACATTAAGGATTAACAATAAATAGCTAAGATTACCACCGATACCTATAGTAGTATATACCGACTCCCGAATCCTTTACGAATACTTATTAAAGTTAGGTACGACTAGTTAAAAACGTTGAATAATAGATGTAATAACTTTAAGGGAGGTATATAGAGTTAGGGAAATCGATAAGTTCTGGTGGATTGATGGTAAAGATAACCCTACTAATACCATAATTAAGGCTACCCCCAATAGCGTTCTGAAAAAGTTTTTAGATAGTAATACGTTGATTATACGAATTGAGGGATACGTGGACCATTCAGCACGTAACGTAGAGGAATAAGGTTTCCCTGACAAACTGGAAGTCCGCCAGGGTAATGCTGGCGATGGTAGTAGTAGCAAAAGTGGCGATAACAGTAGTTTGAACTACTGGTAAAAGGTACCTAAGTGGTGGCGTACCTGATTTGCATAGACCTGTAGCAAAAGATCTATGTACGGTATTTGAGTAACGAAAGTCTCAGAAGAATAAAGCAAAAGGGACATGAAGAGCCGTAATTAAGGTTGATTTTAGTACAAATTGATCGGAATTAATAGGGGTCTGGCTGGTAGATTAAGTAGGGATTTCAGAGTTTGCCACCAATTAATGGCAAGCCACGCTAGCGTACAGGCACAAAACAAAAAGCCGCTAGTGTTGGAATAACAGTCAAATGCAGTATAATGAAGTCAACTTTATTTGCAGTAAAGTTGATTGTACGTACTTCAAATTAACTATAGTTTGTAGGACTGCACTGCAAGTGCAGTGCAGTAGATGCCCACTTCAAAGTGAGGCACAAGCCAAAGCGTTTGGCTATACAAATTAGTATGTAGACCGGCTAGCGGTCTGCCAAAATTAGAACTGGAACATACCAATCAACAATATCAACGCAGCACCAGTTACTTCGACCACAGTAAATCGAATCGACTTCGTTGCAATGATAAAATCCTACCAACAAAATACTTACAAAAACCTTGATACTAAACCCTTCCAATTCCATATAATCTTACTTGATATATGAACTGGGTAAGCTAAAGAGTAGAACATATACAATATTACGTAACTTAATATATTTACGAAGTATTTTAATTACTGAAATATATATTTTTATGTGAAAATAAATTACGAACTTTACGATAAGGATCAGGTAGAAACGATTTGGGAATCCGTAAGGAATTAACATCAAAACACTAATGAAACCCTATAAAATGGTACTTACCACCTTATTGGCGAAGTTCCAAATATTTCAGGTGGCCTTTAAGCTACAGTATAAGGGATAAAAATTATTTATCCAAGTAGTTACAAAGGCGTGTTGTAAAAACCTAAACTTGAACCTTACGTTATTTAAACCAGAAAAAGACTTAAATTTTTTTATAAGAGCTTAAAAATATAACTTAAAACCTCGATATGCAGACAAACGAGTCTTAAATTAGAATTTGTTGCCGTAAGAGTTAAAAAGAACGTTAAATCACTCAAGTAAACCACACCAAAACAGTTTATTACGTTTTAAATCGACGGTTTAAAGTATACCCGAGGTAGAAAAAAAACCCCACCAAATACGGATATAGAGGCAAAAAACACTATGGAAAAAACCCTTAAAACCAAAGCTAAAACAATTACTAACAGAGACAACCATATGACCAAACGCAAAACTTACTACGTATATTGTAATACCAATGAAAAAGCATACCAGGCTTTATAATCTTTTAAAAACGATATATTACATATCATAAGGTTGGTAATTAATCGACTAATTATCTGGTATGCGAGTAAATTGGAGATGAAATACAATTTTGGGCCGATTATCTACATGAACACCACACGAAACCGAATTTTACAACATATATAGCCGATAATGAGTAGGTAAAAGCGGATTTCGATACTTACCTTTACGAATACAGCTTTAAAAATAATTCGTAAAACGAATTTTTTCAATAATCCAAAATAAGGGAAGGGACTAACGCGTATTTATAAGCTTAAAAAACGTCTAATTTCTATATATTATAAGCCTTGATAGCTAAAATAGAGTGTGAAACGCTTATATAACTTCGCAATTGATACTTTTAATAGGTATAATAACCGGTTTTAAGGTATTATACCGAACACTGATATAATAAAAAATATCGACCGTTGGAAATCGATAATTCGACGTTTTCGTAACGAAGTTACCCAATTTTCAACTCAAACGAACAGGAGAATACCAGGAAGTTTTATTTAGTAAAGCCAAAGCGTCGTTATTCGGTAGAATTGTTATAAATACACGATTCGACACAGTTAAATTTTATGTAATAGATTTTGAAATACAAATTCTATTATTATTAGCTAAAATAAATAAACTCGAAATTAAGTTTCGAAATACTTAAAACCAAGTCGCCCGCGCTTCAGATAATATATTCGTGCTGTGTTGTCTAAAATTTGAATGCCTTAAATTTTCAACAAAAATCCATACAATTCATTCCGTTTTTCTAATGTAACTGAAACTAAATATATTATACCGACAATTTAAGTATATGACTACGAAAGGATTTTTACGGTTATTCCATGTAAAATATATTCAAACATAGGAAAATAAGTATTGAAAGTTATCGAACAATTCTGCTAAAAATGCCAGTTACACTTGTGAAATTTACAACTGTTTGGATTCTGCTTCCAATACAATATGGACTTTAATTACAAGGTTTTCGTACATATAATATACCTTAATGGCTAACTTATATTACACGCCGTCGAAATAATTACAACATTTTAAGCAGCTTAGTTTATGCGAAATGCTTTCGTTACAGATTGTTGAAATACCTTGGTGAATTACTAGACAAATGTCTATATGTGACCTCTAAATTGGGTTACTTACGATATAGACATAGCTTTCAACTCGACTAAATAACAAATAAATGCTAAGATCACCAAAAGTAAGTGTGGGAAAATATTGGTAAAGGTGCTTTAAGGTATCAAAAAATGAGAAAAGTATTACGAACTGTTTACGAAAACGTATACGGTACTATTTAAGGAGCTTAAAAGTGCTGATTTCGAAAATTGTTTTTAACAAAAAGCGTTAAACATCGCAAATAACAATTTTAGCCGAAATAGAATAATTTAAATACGCTTTGTTTTTGGTGTTTACCCTAGGGTTTATAGAAACTCAGCACTATCACCAAGCATGTTGTAAAGAGAGAATACAATAACGAAAGCCATGGCGGTATTACGTTCCCTGCGGGCCAAAAATAACGTTTAAAGAGTATTGGCTATAAGAAACGGCCTACATAGAACTGCAGTTTTAGACCTACTATTATAGTTTGAAGTCTTTGTTTGAAAAACAAAGGATGGATAGATTAACCTTCAAAAGGTCAACGGGTTAAAAGACCACAATATAATTATAAACTTGTCAAATGGCACGAATTTATTTCGATAAACGATAATACGAAAATACAGAAAGGGAAAGGTAAACGATAAAAGCCTAAAAACATAATCCTAAAAGTGACACCAATTAGACCAATTTTACAATAACGAATTCGGACCGCCCCCGAATTATATAAATCCCCTAAATTTACTATTAAAATATCTACCACTATACAAAACCGGTTAATCCACATAAGCGAAACCTGAACCACACCATTAAAGACGTCCACTTGACTTAAAATAAAAATAAACTCTCAAGACTTTATCGTAAACTTTTTTATCACCAAAAAAGAAAGTGACAGACTGTAAGTTAAGTATAAAATTCCCTAACGAAAGTATTATTATAGCTCCGGGTAACCTTGTTAGCCAGTTAATTCACAATTAAATCTCTGCTTAAATCGAACAGTGCGTTTTTCACTTGAAAATGTTTAACTTAATAATTGAAAAAACTTATAAGATATTCCCTACTCTCTTCGTCTATAAGGTAAAAGACAAAGCCGAAAATCTCTATAAAAAATTTACCTTATAATTAAGAGGTACGATAACTCTAGTAAAAAGAATGCTATAATCCAATCTCTTAATCTATAACAAATGAATAATTACTTAATTTTGGTATTTGCTACCTTCTTATATACTCCCTATAAAGTTCGTATTAAACTTCGTAATATCAAAAGCTTATATAACAATTAAAAAAGCAACTTAAACGATATATTTTCCCTTATATACCTATAAAGTTTCGATAACATTATTTACCCAAAACGATTTAACGTATCTTAAATCAACTTCATGGACTCGTTAAAGCTAGGGTATACTAATATAATACTTGCCAAAGGTATTATAAAAAACGGCTCGACATAACCAATTCGACCTTCGACCCATACTTATTTTTAACACTACGGTTTAACGGATTAACACTTATCGGAATATAAACAGACAATATACTTATATTATTTAACACGTCGTTTTCCTCTTTAAAGAAGTAACTTTTAAAAGCTGGTTTAGAAACGAAACCTAAAGTGTATTTCGCGGAGAACCGCATGATTAATTCAACGATATAACAATTCCGCTCCTAAATAATATTCTGAACCTTACAAAAAAAGGCCAAATTAATGAAGTTTCATTTCCAAACCTAACTGATACAAAACGAGCTAACAAATATAAATACAAACGTATACGAGAAGTTTAGGTATTATTGATTGTATAATTGAGAGCCGGGTTTAACTTTTTTATTATTATATAATGTTCAACGAATTCGATGAATAATATATAGAAGGCGTTTAATAAGCACCTTACGTGGTAAATAAATAATCTAAAACGAAGCTTACGTTTTATATCTCTCGATAGATATTTAACAAAGATTTTAATTTTTACTAATACATACTTTACAAATGATACGGATTATAACTCGCAAATGGAATTCTTTTTGTAACGAAACACCCACTTGAAAAGAGTTTACGTTTTACAATAACGTTATCTATTGGAGCTTTACCAAGTATAAATAGATTACACAAAGCATTTTCGCTTTTAAAATTTATAGTATAATTAGAGGATAAGACTTTGGAATTCCTATAACGATAAAAGTTCGGATAATTATTCTAAATTTCGATCTGAAACCCCTTCTTTAAATAGTTTATACTAATTCCTTTTACATTTACAAATACTTTATCAAACTCGGCACCACAAATAAAAAGCGACTTAAAATAGATATTGTAGCCATAGCCGAGTGGTACGAACGCCGTGACATTGAAGAAATGAAATAAATTAACAAAAAGTTGAACCCGGCGGATATAATAACCAAAAGTGCCCTAAATAAGGCTTTCGAAGCGCTTATATCTATAAATACACTTTTTTTGGCGTTTCTAAAAGGGTTTTGCGACCCCACCGCACTTAGATATTTCTGTACATTATTCTTATTACTTATCCGTTATATTACATATTTACACAACTTTGAAAATTTTTCGCTTTTTAAATTTACTATTTGTACCACTTTTGATATATGATTACTTTGCTCATTTACCATTTATACCGATTTTAATATATTATTACTCTTTATTTTTACTATGTACTAATTTAACGAGTTTATTTCATTTTTTGCTTTTAGTATCCGTTACTTGCGTTACGATCTTTTTTTTTAAAAAAAAATTCAATACTATGTAATTAACTTTACTAAAGTGGGAAAAACCGGCAAAAACTTAAAAACAAACAGCTAATCGCTGCCAAATGACCAGTGGGGGGGGGGGGGGCTACATTGTTGTTATCGTTTTTGTTCTTATCGTTCTCGTCGCCACCGATTTTGTCACCCTCACCGCTGTTGCCATCGCTGCCGTCGCCGCCGTCTTTACCGGCTCCACCACTACCATCACTATCGATGTTGTTATCGGCATCGTTATGAGGAAGACCCCACGCCTTAAGTTACATACCTTTAGGTAAAGGGCGCGGGAGGTTTTTACCCTCTTCGCAATGACGCGCGATAACATCGTCGAATTCGCCTACTTGGTATATAAGAAAGCCCGACTTCCAAGCGATAATAATGGTTGTCGTCTCCTTCAGCCGTTGGTTAACGCCTGTTACTAATTAATATCGATTTATTTAAAGTATTACGAAAATAATGATTCTTCAAAAATACCCCTAATAAGATATTGAAATAATGGGTAATAATTAGACACGAATAGAATTTCAAATTAAAAGAGTAGGTAATTTACTGTAAAGATAGTGGATACGTAATAAGGCTTTAGCTTACGACCTTGAAACTACCAGAATGAAGGCGTATGCGTAATTGATTTGCTTATAACGGTAATAACGAACTAATAAACACCTGTTTTCACGGTAATTCCTAATAAATTTACCTGCGGTGGCGGACGTAATATACGGCACGTAAGGCGTATGAATTAGCAGACTGATAAGATCAATGCAAGTGCGTCGTTTTAGCGTTTTACCTGTTATAGAGGCCTCGCGACGTACCATCGCGAGCTGTAACTCGAGGCAGCAAGTATATTTAGCCGTTTCATCCTTTTTTTCAGAAATATTGATATGGTATAAATTAAAAGGGATATAAGTAATACGAACCGTATTGTAGCTTCATGATATTACGTTTACAGTAGTGTAGAGTTATTGCAAATAATAGAGTTTTTACTTTCAGCGAAAAAGTAAGGTTAATAACCTTAGAAGCCCTTTTCTCCTTTCTTTAGGGGTTGGGGAAAAGAGGGGAGGGGAAAAGGAGGAAAGAAAAAAAGGGGGTCGCGACTTTATCAACGGCGGCAATGGAAGAAAAAAGAGGAAAGGGGGTAAAAGCTTGGTCGGCGACGACGGCGACAAAAGAGTCGAAGATAAAGGCTGGTATCAACTATATATTATCCAAAGAAGTAGGACTGGTAATGTATTTACCGTGGCATAGTAGGCGTCGGTGGCGGAAACTTCTTTCTTTTTGTGCTAATGCACCAAATAGCGTTTTATACCCCTATTTTTACGGGTTATCTATTTCAAAACCAGTTTAAAAGTGAAATTAATTCAATGACCTATTTAAAAAAACGATTAGAAAAATTAATTAGGATAGTAAATTAGGCATACATATACCGATTAGTTAATTAGAGACTTACTTTACAAGTAATGACGCGTCGTTGAAAAAAGGGGAAAAGTTTTACCTAAATATATAGCGATATATCTTTTTATAATAGCCTTAAAACACATAATATTGATAATTACACTTTTACAATTACACCCATTTAAGCATTAATAATCTTTTTGACCAATATCGCCACTAATTACCTAAACCAATTAGGGCTTGCATTACAACTATTATTATTATTAAAACTTCTAATCAAAACCTTTACAATTTGTACCGTATCACACCAACTATCGTTGATCAAACTATTAACTAAAACTTTAAACTAACTATATTATAAATACTATTAATAATAAACGATTAATTAAAACTTGAATAAACTAAACTATGATTATTAAATTATGGATACGGATTTTATCAATTAAGAACAAGATTGCCTATATAGATCTTATTATATATCTTTATAGTTAGTAAGTAGTTATGTTATAAGTTATATTTTTGGAAAATTCACGGTAACGTGCAACACTATATGGTATATTTTTTCAAAGTGCATGATAGCGTGCTACTGCTCATAAGAGGCATTGGCAAAGTGCATGGGAAAATGCCACTTCCCAGAAACGAGATTGGCAGAGTTCATAATAGTGTATCACTACCTGTGTGAAAGCTCATAAGCTCTCACCTGATGTGTACACTCTCCGGATGCCTCTTCTCTCATCTATTTATCATTAATATACACTATAACTCTTCTTATTGGAATAGTACTACATGAAGTACAGTAGGTCAACTTTAATTATAGTAAAGTTGACTATACTGAACTGCAAGTTGAGTGTATTGTTTTGTGTGGAATCACTGTATTGGGTGTAAGTCGAGTACAGTACTCCACACTTTACACTAGGATACAGGCCAAGCAATTTTCCATACAAATTACAGTGCAGACCGACTAGCAGTCTGCCAAACCTAGAACAATACATCCACCACTTGACCAATACAATACTACTGTTACTTCAACCACGATTTGAATAGATAACATTACAATGATCTAAGACCCTACCAATACTAATCAGTGCTTTTTAGATTAAGCACAGATTGACTAAGTAAAAGAAAAAGCTACTTTCCGGTTACGCTTTGTAAAAGACCAGGGTAGAAGAAAGATTTTTACGAAGGGTTTTTGCTACTGCGTCGGTTTTCATGGCAGTAAGTAGAAAAGACTTCTAGGCTACGTCGGTTTTCACGGAAACTTAAAGGTAACGACGATATTGTTATCGAAAATACCAAGAAATCTTTACCAGATTTTGTTTAAAAGCGTTAAGATTAACTATTAAAAGCCTTAATGTTTGGCAAGTTGGTAAACGGTTAAGTTAATACTACTATAGGCTTTACTACTACAAGAGAAACGATTAAGTCCCTACGTCAAATAATCTTTACAATAGCAAACGACTTTTAACCTTACCCTTTACTCCAAACCTTTGCACCTACTTTACTTCTTTTTACTTCACTATCTTAATTTAATTACCAAAATCGCTATCCTAAGCGAAAACACCAGAAATAGGTAAGTCGCGCCAAAAAAGTTACGTCGCGTAACCGTATACCAAGTTTCCAAGTCGCCAAGCCGCTAAATTTCCATGCAACTTTACGACAAAATACCAAGTTTCCTACACCCAAAATCATCAAGTACCTTGCCCGACACGCCCTACACGTCCTATATAAGCCAAATCGTTAAGATAGCTTTAAGCTATGAATATATAAAGAAAGTTAAGGCCCTCAGAATAGTCTTTGCCAACTATTACGACGAATCACTCTAAATTACGTATATCAACAAAACATTAACTAAAGCTTACCTAAATAATTACGTTAGTTAATACATTATCGAAGTAGATCTCAGTAATGACTACGTCCATAACGCTTGCGTTTTATAATACTTTCGTAAATTCTTTAACCAGTAGACTTTTAACATATAAAAGATAATCCAACTTATAGTTAAGGCTAAGCTAAAAAAAGAGGTTACCCGTCTTAGTATTTATATCCTTAAAAAAACCACGTAAGGATTGTTTAAAACCTTTTTTAAAACTAACTTAACGAAAAGAACCCCTGGAAAACTCTAATCCTTAAAATCCTCGAAGAAAAAAAAAGGCGTTAAAAAACTTTAACGCTCTTATATAAGTTTTAAAAGATCTTTCTTTTACCCTTAGATAAATTAAGCTTATTAATGCGTTGATGACTAGGAATCTGTTAACTTACTCAGTAGCCTAACATTTTTATGCGGTAATACGGAATACGCTTTTAACGGTGACAGAGCACGTAAAGTAACAACCGCTTATGCGGTCAGGGGAATTAACGTCGGCACTCTACACCATTTAATCAAGTAAAATCGTCAAGTCTTTTAAAACCTTTCGGTCTCCCTTCACCCCTAGTATTTTAATTAAAATCGTCCAGTCCCTTAAAAGCTCTTTTACGACAGATCTACCTATACGCGAAAGCCTATTACAGGTCCTATTATAAGACCTTACCCCTCGAGCCAAACGACTGGTAATTACTTTTAATATTGTATCTTGGAAGCTTTAAGGTTTAATTTTTTAGGAAACACTAAGGAAAACTGGGATAACTACTGCAACCTGCTCCTAAAACCTATCAAAACGGTTAACATTAACTACATGCTTTTTACGGACTTCGCCAAGATTCGGAACGACGTAGAAAAGTATGACAGAAAGCCCAACAACCTTTTCGATACGAAAATAATACCCTTTTTGAACATTTGAAAGTACATAGAGGTTCCCCCTTGTAGTTTTAACTTATTATTCCCTAAAATCTTTATAGGTTACGCCAAGGACTATTACCTAACTTTTTTAACACGAGCCACTACGTTTTGAAAGATTTATAAAAGTATAAAGAGACACTTCGAATACAACGTCTGTTGGTAAGGTTTCAAGCCTATAATATTCACGTGAACATAAGGTCTTTGAAGAGTTATCAGAATGATTGGTAGTTGTAGTATAAAGTAAAATGATGATATTGATCAGAAGAAGAAGCATCCAGAGGTATACGTTACAGGTGAGAGCTTATAAGCCCTTGCTCAGAGCGTACCACTCTGGAATACCTGCTTCTAGACCACTCCATGCATGAGAGTATAATCTGCAGCGTGTCACGTTATCATATACTCTGCAAGAGTATAGCCTGTAGCATGACACGTGATCGTGTCATGTTTCAAGAGTGAACCTTACAATTTAATGTACTGTTATCTAAATATACTATCTATGAAGATATATAATAATATCCACAACATACATCTTATATAATATTATATAAGTTGGGTTACCATGAGGTAGGAAACAATAATAATTAAAAAAAAAGAAGAAACACCAATAGATATGTTTAATCAAATAATTAACATGTTAATGTTATATTAAAAAGCAATGGGGAAAACTCACGTTAACGAAGCCACACTTTATAAACAGGTACAGGCAGTAGTTAAGGGTATTATTGAGTTTGAATACGCCCTATAACGCTCAGATTCTGTTTGCGAAGGCTTTTTGAACTAGTTACGTTTCTCGCTTACCAATATAATAACATTTACAACAAACTCGCTTGGTATATACCTTTAAGCTAGTAACTTTCCTGATATAGATAAAAAAGACCTTACGGTGGTTAATTACATCAACCGCAAGTATGGCTACGGGCGCCCTTAATATCTAAGATCTGCCTTATTGGCTATAAACTGGAGGAAATACCCACGTTGACACTAATAAGGTTAAGATTTAGGTAGACCTGGTAACCGCAAGTATTATTGTCGTAATAATATTTAAAAAGTTGAATTTGTGTCAAATCTAGTTATTGGTTAAAAATAACAAAAAGGCGATATATTATATCCAGTACCTTACTACTTTTGAACAAGATTACTTTAAATAAATGATAAACCTAGAAGGCAACGAGTTAACTAACAGCGCTAA
Source organism: Anisogramma anomala (assembly GCA_038502455.1). NCBI lineage: Eukaryota > Fungi > Ascomycota > Sordariomycetes > Diaporthales > Gnomoniaceae > Anisogramma > Anisogramma anomala. The sequence goes on along the minus strand of JASMMZ010000005.1, from coordinate 729,917 downwards.
TACCCCCAAATAAATTAAGTAGTATAAAGATACCGCTCCTAACGCGTCCTAGTAATTAGCCAACTACGCCTTCTTATAATGTTTAGATAGTAAATATCCGTATCTTTAACTTAATGAGGCCCCTAACCCCTTATACATCTTTAACCTTTGCAATCGTTACGAGGACTATATGTTTTTGAATATTATGCCAAACATAAAAGCAGTAAGATATTTAACCGGAGGCTATTCATATTACGTGGAATTACAAAGGGAAAGTATTATAACTACTAAAATTAATCGTTTTAATATTGGTAAGGTTAAAGTTGGTTTTAGATTAGGCGAGTAACTATCGTTACTAGAGATAACAGTAATTCAAATAATTATAAAAACGATCACGTTACATATCCTGAAGTCCCTTACCCCTTTCCTTTTTTACTTAAAGGATATAAAGACTTTCGGTATTAACGTTAACGTTGACGCAGACGAATTGATAAAGAACGGCTAAAGGTTTCCTATTGCCTTTAAGTAGGGGAAATTATGGTTTTATTTTCAAGGCCCTGAATTAATGGTGTTAAACCTAACAAAGCTGAAGATCCGTTAATTACATCGACGTTTTAATTACCCAACCATTGACAAGCTATATAAAGCCCCAAAGCCAGTAGGATATAAAGATATAGAGTATTTTACGCCAAAAAATATTGAAAAGCTTTGTCATTACTATCAAACTTATACCTAAGCCCCCCCAAAATTTAAGTTTATATTAAAAGAAGATAAAATCTTTAATTACGAGGTTTTCGTTAATGTATTTTACTTAGATAACAAACCTATTTTTCATGTCGTTAACCCCGCAACCTCCTTTTACAGAGCCAAGTTTCTAAAGTACCTTTTAATAAAGAATATGTGGGAAATACTAAGGATACTATGGATTAACACGTACTTGAGTCTACCTAACATCGTTGTCCACGATATCAACACTAATTTTACAACGGCGAAATTTTGAAAGGATGGAAAAATAATAGGTATCTAGTGTATATAAGTGCCTTTAAAAGACTACTGGAGTATTAGGAAGTCCAAAAGGGCATACTTACTACTTCACCAAACGGATAGCATTTTTACAATGGAAATTAAAAGTTTTACGGATATGTAAGTACTCCTTTAAATGGCAGTAAAGGTCCAAAACGATATTATGGGCCCTAACGGTCTAGTACCAAAGTTAATGGTCTTTAAAGCGTACCTACGCCTGACAAGTAAATTTCCGCCATTAACAAATACCCAAAAACGTGCTACGGCCTACGGTAGAGCTTTGAAGGAATTGTAAAGGAAATAGGTACACCGTTAGGATAATAATGCCTTTAATACGAGAAACAGTCCTATAATAATCAACATATTTGTTTTACCGTTATAAAATGAAGTCCTCGTGTGGCGGGAGCAGGGTAAATGGGAAGGCCCGTATAAGATCTTAGGTATCATAAACTCTAGAATAGTTGTTGAAACTACTAACGGTCATATAATATTTCATATAACTTAGGTTAAGCCCTATATTAGGGTAGCTAACGATAAAAACCCTTAAACTAAGCGACTGAGCTAAAATGAACCTCTTTTACTCGTTATCAACAAGCTAATAAAACGTCGCCAGCGCCAAAGGCCTCCGAAGAAGAGGAGTGTTAAAAAGGTGAAATATATACTAGGCTGCATTTACAATACTAGTTTAGTAATTATGAAAGAGAATAACGACGAAAATTTAACATTAAAGCTCCGATCATAAGGCATTATCAAAATTTCGGGCAAACCGTTTAAGGAAAGCGACAAGGTCGAGATTAATGGCCTGTTAACCAAAGGAATTTTATAATTCATACCAAAAGCTGATTTTAACTTTTAAAAACCAAATATTACAATATTCAAGTCGAGGATTATTTACGAGGTTAAAAGCAAAACAACGGGGCAGCCGTACAAAAAGTTACATATAATTGTTTAAGGATACGGCAATAAAGACAAAAACTAGATCCTTATATAATAGCTAACGATTTAAAAGATTAGTTAGCGTTCAGAGGTCGCTTTAACAGTAATTTCTTTTAATCATTATCAAAAGCAAGTTTATGCTTAATAGCCTTAATATAATGTAAGCTTATACGTAGTTTGCAATGGACCTAAAACGGATTATATTACTCAATTCATCACAGGAATTCCGTGCCATTTACCCTATAGGGACGGTAATACGATATATTAAGCTGTTATACGAATTATCTAAAACAAACGTTTATTAGTTTCTAATATAACAATTACATTTTTCATTATTTTTAACTATAAAGTTTTTAATATATAACTTTTTTTTGTTAATAACGTAGGAAAACGATTTTGGTTTGGTAGGTATATTAATAGATGATACCCTTTTCATTGAAACGGCTGACTTTATAGTATTATAATAGCAGGCGATTAAGGACTTCAAGTTCTAAAATTGCAACTAGATTACGACGTTGGCAGAGAAAAGTCAAATTGACTTTAACGAATTGTCAATCCGTATGTTTGGTATTAATATTGGCCTTAGCTTTCGTTAAAAGAGATAGGGAACTGTTTTGGCCACGATTGATAAGACTAATATGGCCAAGGCTTAACGGTACCTTAAGTAACGTGCCTGTAGTAGCTATATTGTTACCCTGTATTAATCAGAGGGATCGTATGACTTATTTATCGCAGTATAAGTATAAAATATAAAAAAATAAAGACTTTAACCGGTTAAATAAAGGGCTTAAGTAGTAAATGCGAAACTTGGACCGAGGGATTAATATGGTTTTAATAGACTTGTCGAAAGCTAAATGAATAATCTTTACGAATGGGTCTTTTACAAATAACATCGACTTATCTTTACAGATTGGTTTCCCGACAACCTTCGTCAACGAAGATAGGCAGGAAAACCACTTTAATATTATTGGTAGCCTAATTTACTAGACTTTTGTTAAATACGAAAGGATTATACGAAACGTATTAGCTTTAGAGTTTTACGGAATAATATCAGGCTTCGACGTAAGTATGGCACTGTGGAAAAACCTTAACTTTATTATCAGCTAACTAAGGATTCCTCTTATCCCAGTGGTAATTTGTATCGACTTAAAACCATTTTTCGAATACCTTTCGAAATTGGGAATTACCAGCGAAAAACGTCCAATAATCAACATAATGATGTTCTGTAAAGCCTAAAAAAAGAGTAAGATTAAGAAGTTCCGATGGATAAACGGAAAAGATAATCCTATAAATGTTATAACGAAGGCAACGCCAAACAAATCCTTAAAAAGGTTTATAAACAGTAATAACCTAACTATACGTATCGAAGTCCACGTTAATAAGCCGCCTAATAAGCCTAAGTTACATGCCGGCAACCAGAGATATATTGGTAAACTAAAAAAAATTTCCAGGGAATTAACGATATGAATCTTTTTGACTGGTACAATTAAAGTGGAGGTTTGCGAAAGCCTGTGGTGAAAAAACTTTTTGTAGAAGTTGATAAACTGAGACTTCAGAGCCATAAGGCAAGTAAAGGTAAACAGAGTCAATTTATATGTAATTAGGTACACTTCGATATTAAAGTTAACTGGAATTAATAGGGGTTCGACCAGTTAATGAGAAGGAAATTTAATTGTAATCGGAAAAGATTGACTAACTATACTAACGTATACGTACAAATTGAAAAGCCGCTATAGTTGAAATAGTACTATATATAGTATATTAGGTTAAATTTAATTACAGTAAAGTGAACTATACTGAATTGTAAGGTAAGTGTATTGTTTTGTATGGACTTATTGTATTGGGTGTAAGTTGAGTACAATACTCCACATTTCCCACCAGGGTATGGGCAAAACAATTGGCTATAAAAATTACAGTGCAGACCGGCTAGCGGTCTGTCAAACCTAAAACAATATATCCACCACTTGACCAATGCAATACTACTGTTACTTCGACCATGATTCGAATCGACAACGTTGCAACGATCTAAGGCCCTACCAACACTTCCAGTATTACCTTTACATTAAAGTAACTAGTAAAGCAGACTTTACCGACAAATACCATACTTTTACAGGATATTGTAAGTTTGAAAAAACGATACTATTCATAATTTGTAGCAATTTCCGTCTATATTTGTGTCTCGTAAGAAACGATTTATTAGTAATTCAATCGATACAAATTATAGAGATGAAGAATTCATATATTCAATAGGTGCAACACTAAAAAATAACGTTATTCGCGCTTAATTTTCAATCATTAAAAAGAAGTTTCGCACCGGTTTCAAATAATTTACAATTTGTAATAACCGGATTAACTATTTCGGTAAATTTTTATATTGAATAAAAAGTAGATACGGACCTGAATTTTTTATAGGTATTACAAAGTAGTTGTCTCTAACCATACGAACTGTACCAAAATAATTTATCTAATTTAAAACAAGAATTCATTACTTAAATTGGTACGAAACTTTATAGAATACATTTAAACTTACCAGTTTTACTTCTATATAAAAACTTTGCATAGTATACTCTTTTAACTTTCATAACTTTCATAACATTTATATATATATATTCAGAAGAAATCCGACGTTTATCAAAATAATGTTATCCAGTTACCATAATATTATCATTTGTAATCAAGTTTTCCAATGTTGGTAAGGTTTCTATATATTAATTCAGTAGAAGAGTAATCATAAAGATTGATATCATAGTAGTAAAGATAAGTTTTCAAAGGGAGAAGAAGCATTCGGAGAGTTCACGACACAGGTGGGATGTTATAAACCTCTCACTCATGCAATGGTACTTTATCATGCACTTTGCTAATCTTTATTTAGGGCAGTGACACTTTATTATGCACTTTGCAAATGTTACTTCTAGGTAGTGGCACGCTTTTATACAATTTATAGAAATACACCTCGTGAAGTGTTATGTTACTGAATACTTTGCAAAGGTATATAACATAAATTAACCGCTGATTAACTGTAGAGATATATAATAATATATACATAGGTAATCTTTTCTTTTCTCCAATTATGACCCTTATTCGTTATTTATAAATAATATTCAAGTTTGTAACGTAGTTCGTATCCAATATTTAGTAATAACAGTCTGGTCGTGGTATAATATATATTAGTAATTTAGTAATAATAATATAATTATGGTAAAAATTGTAAGGGATGAAATTAGTAGTTTTTAGCCGCGATAGTAATTGTAATTATAGCTTAACTGGTTTTGGATGATCGGTAACTATATGATTATTAATGACATATGTTATAATGGTATAATTACGTATAGGTAATTGTGGCTTTACGTGTTTTAATGTTAGTATAAAAATATATCGTTATTGGTTTGAGTAAAACTTGTATTTTTCCCCCTTTTAATGATGCGTATCTAAAACTAACGTATATAAACCTAACTTACTATTTTAAACCGGTTTTATATGTAGGTTATTTAACTCATTCCTATATATTCATTTCGCTCATAAATAAATATTACGTAAAAACATATTTCTTAAACTCCGTTTGATGCGTAAATGTAAGAAGATAAAGGCAGTACCCGGGTCCGTAGCTTCGGGCCGGTAATAGATACGTTTCACGTACCGTGTATCGCATCTACAGCAACAGGTAGATTTATTGGTAATTATTACTAAAAAAGGGGTCGGTCGGCTCGTTATTACCGTTACGAACGGATCAACAACGGATAGGCCCCCATTCTGATAGTCTTAAAGCTATAAGACGAGACTATATTACGTACCCGCCGGCTTATAGTAAGTGTACTTTAAACTTATATTTTTAAACGCGAACCTAATTTCTTTACTTTTACAAATATATCGCTTAGGGCGTCTTAAAAAGTAAATACTTTCGTAAACAAATGAAATAATCCAATAATAATTAGTAATAGGCGTTAACTAGCGAAATAGGGAGTTGACAGCCGTTATTACCGCTTAAAAGCGGGGCCTACGTATATATCACGTAAATTAGTTCAACGACGTTATTTCGCGTCGTTATGATGAGGGTTAAACCCCCCCCACAACTTTGCTTAAAAGAATGCAGCCTAGGGTGCGGAGCCACCCTTTTGGTAACGCCAATAATATCGTTGATAGCGGTGATGGCGGTGGCGCCAGTACAAAGGGGGAGGTCGGAGAAGGGGAAAATGATGGGGACGTGATGGTGTCACCCTTTGTTTTTACTTTAGCAAAAAATAGATTATTTTTTTATTGGAACAATGTACCCGATCATGATGTATTATGCTACAAAATAATACGATCACTTTTTTTTTTAAAAAAAAAAGAAGGTCGTAAAATAAATTCTTGATATAAAAGGCAAGAAGTAAACATAAATCTACTAGAGTTGAAATATATAAAATAAAAAGTAATAACATGTTAAAAGAGATACAAATAGAATATTTATACCGAGGAAAATTTCGTAAAAGCGGTTTAAATGGCGGATTCAAATGAAAAATATTCCGCTAAAAAGGTATAAATAACGTATTCAAACCACGATTTTTTTTTTAAAAAAATAGTACAATGGTACAAAATGATAATAATAGATATAATTTATAGAATATTGAACCTAAAAATGATCATAGAACCATTTTATAAATAATAACGAAAAAAATTACCTATTAATATAAAAGATTTTAATACCCTGTACGGAGAGCCTTTAATCATTATATTTATAAGGTTTAACTTTCTATCGATTTATCTTAGGGTTTTCCTTTAATTTCGAGACTTTTATACGATTTTCGTAAAGTTATAATATCGATGAAAAACGGTTCTCGTTTGTAATACTAAGCTCAACTAGATATTCGTAAAGTGAAAAGGAGTTAGTGTAAACGACGAAAAAGAAGGGTTTTAAACCAAGGTTTAACATAATTATCCGCACCGTTATTATTATGGTAATTCCTAAATAGAAGCTTCTAATTATGTTATAAGTTTCTAAAGCTGAAACTCTTGGTATAATTTATTTATACTTAGTCAAGTTTTAATAAATAATATTCATACGAAGTGTAAACCTTTTCTGGGCTAATATTTCATTACCGAGGATAAAAACGGATCCTATTTACGAGTTGTAATCGGTATTATTTAAAAAGAACCGTTAGTAAAAACAAATAACTTTATAATACGTATATTAAAACGTATCCATTGTAAACCGCATTTTAGATTATATTTTTGTTAAATAAAACGTTGTTAAACGTTTTTTATATATCTTTTGAAGTGGTGGTTTCGTATTACATAGTGACAGAAAGGTTGAACGCCGCTTCCGGTTATATAACGGAAGTAGCCTAAGCGTTATATGCGTAATAATATTTGTATTGGTCGACCCGTTTTTCGTTATTTAAAGCGAAAAGGGTTACATTTTCAAATTTACACTTTTATATAAGGATTAAAACACCATTCCGAAAAGTGATTGTCGTATCATTAAAGTCGATTATACAGTCTTCCATTAGATACGTTTTGGGTTTTACACTTAGGCTAGCTTTTAATAGCTTTCTCCTTTTAAATGCGGAAAAAGACGTGTTATATAGTATTGATGTATTATCTGTTTATATACCTATTAGTGTAAAGACTTTAAAACGTATTATTGAAAGTAATAAACACGGGTTAAATGTTAATTTAGTTATTTAGAGGCGTTTTTTATAATGTATTTAACAGCTATCATATTAGTATATAATAGTTTTAGATAACCTGTAAAGTGGTTTTATAGTACGTAGGATTTTTTTGAGTAAATAGTGTTTTTAAGATCTGTAGGTATATAGGTGTAAATACGACGCTTAAGCCGTTACTAGGATTATATAAAAGCTTATATAATATTATAAAGTTTAGAATAAACGTTATAAGGGGTATTAAGAAAAGAGGTAAATATAAAAATTAAATGAGAGTTTGTCTGTTGTAATATAGGCAACTAGGTTATAATATCCTCTTTACCATTATTATTATATCCTTTTTAATAAAGCGAGTTTTTTAATACTTTTTTGGTCTTATCCTTTACTTCTTATACGAGGCGTATAAGAAAAATACTGCAAACGTTTTCAATCGTTAATTTAACGTTTCAAAGAGAAAAACGACTTATTCGATTGAGGAAAATATTTCAGTTTAGGTAGATTATTTAAATAAGGCGCCTGAGGTGATTATAATACTCTTGTGGCGAAGCTTCAAGCTAAGCTTACAGTTTGTTATCTTCTTTTAAGTAATAAAGGTCATAAAGCGTATTTTGGTTTTTAAGCCGAATAGGTGTTCTCAGCGGTTAGGTACTGGTATTATCAGTATTAGTAAGTCGTTTTCTTATAATAATAGAGGTCCAAAAGTGTTATCCAGGGGTATATTAAATCTAAGGCTGGCTTAAATTCATCATCATAAAAGTGGTTTTGTTGGTGCTGTTAGTCGGATGATAATTTCGGAACGTTCTTCTTTATCTTTGTCTTTTTAGACTTTCTTATTATTATTTAACGAAACTAATTTATACTATTTAGTAAGTTCACGAGTATATCGTGGCTTTCAAATCCGTTGATATTTTTTATGGCTAGTTTATCCATCCTTAGTTCTTTAATTTAGTATTTTAAATCATAATAATAAGTATAAAATGTAGGTTTTACGTGGGTTATTTCTTATAGCTAATATTTTCGAAATATTATTCTTAACCTGTAAGAACCGTAACGTTGCCACAACTTTCGCTATAACATTTACCCTTTATAATATGAGTTTTAACGGTAAAAAGTTTATGTAAACCCTTAGGTAAGTATTAAAAACAAGGAACGTGGAAACTAACCTACTCGGGCCAAAAGTGTTGTTAATAACGTTAAACTTTATTTGTAAGATAGAGTTTTTAAAACTAGTACCCTTTAACCTTTTAAATAATACCGTATACGTTTTTACGCGATTTATAGTACAGTTTATACTTTTTAATACTTTATAGTACTTTTACTAATATTTAATTATATTTACTGTCGGCTATTCTAACCTTAATGCGCTTTTCAGTCGAGTCAAAGGCCGTATTTATGTTATAGGCAATCTAATTCGGAGTTCTTGAATGAAAGTTTAACTAATAATTTACCGAATGATTTTAATTGTTTGGAACGAAAGTTTTTCCCGTCAACTTTACGGTTTCAAATTATATTGTTACGTTAATAATATATAGTACCAGTTAACTATTAAGATATATTATACCTATAATTACCTCGTAATTAAGGTTTATATCGTTTTGAAAGCGGAATTTAAACCACCGTGAGACTTACGAGTATAATTAACATTTATAGCAGAACCTTTCGATAACTTTAAACGTTTCCTTTCCTATATTCGTATTGCTTACGACGTGAAGTAGCCGTAAAAGGCGTTTTGTATTCAGGTATCCGAATCGATAGTGTAATATCCATGATTCTGACTACGTGAGGTAAATGACTTTAATTGTATATGCGTCCAGGGAAAATTATAAATATTCGATTTTCAATTGTAACGATACTGATTCTCTATTTAAAATACGAATAAGTTAATCAGTTGTATTTGGAACCTCGATTTTAAATTTATTTATATTAGCTAACGATAATAGAAATAAAGTTTTTAAATTTATTATATGAAACTTAATCGATTCTAATCGCGTGTTTACAACGATCGTTTTGAACAACAACGTTTTGTCTTTACCGAATTGGATTTTCCGATATTTTCCTATTCAGTTGAATTGGAATTTCGGTAATTTCGCCGCAAACGCGTCGAATTGTCGTTTTCAAACGGTTAAGATTTTGACCTAACCAGTATTAGGTATAATATCCTGAAATCGGCTTCCGTACCTGTTCAAAAACATAAAGTACGACGTTATATAGGCGTTTAATAAGTCGTTTTTATAATCTAAACTTATATTATATATATATATATATAAATTTCATAGGCCTTTAAAAATTCGCCGAACAACTTCGTTATTATAAGTTATCAGATAAATATTATCATCATTTTAATCTTTTTTTCCAGAGGTGTATTTTTATAGGTAGGCGTTGATCTGATTTTTAATACCTTTGTATTCAGCTACATATATTATAAAATTGGATTTCGTTTGGTTTTAGGGTGGGTAATCAGCTTAAAACTATCGTTTGATCCGAATTTATTTGTATACGGAGTGCGTAATAAACTAATAGATGATTTTACCTCATATCATATAACGTTTTTAAAAACCCATAAAGTGTCATATACTTTTTCATGGGTATTATGATAGCCGTAATAGGTTTCGCCTTGAATTATAAAATCGGTTTGTATAATAATTGTTCTACCTTCGGTTTTAAGGGTTTTCTACTTAATACTTTTCTTTTTAGTATTCGTATTTAATTCGTTTCATTTATCTTAAATATACTTCAAATATTCAGTACAAAATATAGTAAATAGTTTCGACAAGTTTCATTTTAGAGATAAAGCCTTTTAATTTAGTTTTATCGGCTATAAATGATAATCCAAAGCTATCTTATCAGCGTATGAAGGATTTGGGCAATATATTCAAATTTCTATAAAAAGCCTTGAAGTTTTCTTTGCTTAAATAATATAAATCCGAAGTTCAAATTTCCGCAACATAATTTTGTTATTTTTTCAATGAATAGTTTATTACCTTTATATTCTGGTTTCAAAGACTTTTATCATTTTTGGAACTTTGTGAGTAAGGTAATAAACACTTTTTCTAAATCTTTATTAATGTTTTTATGTTAAATTTTGACGGATTTCTAGGTCGTATTAATCTAGTCTTTATCATGAAGTTCTTAGTAAATCTTAAAATCGAAGTACAATTTTGGGCGGTTCTAGTATTTCGTAAATGTATGTCCTTACATAAAGTGGTATATATACGACTTTTCTACTTATTCAAATGGTATACCGGGTAAAATAACGTAATAATATAAAGGCTCAATATCCAGTATTTTACATGAATTTAATATTACACGTATTTTATTATCCAGTACGTTGTAAAATTTACTGTTATAAATCTCGTCTTCATTTTATAATTTCAAGATGTTAGTAAGTTTTATTAAATTATTTTTATTAGTTAGGAAACAATGCGATGTAAGGTTACGGTAAGGGTCATGATTAGTCAATATTGCTCTATAAGATATACATTAGCGTTTTACGTCGCTTATATCATTTCTGGACAGGTTATTTTCTCTATTTGGGTCGCTTTTATTATAACCGAGTGTTGGTAAGGCCTTAGATCGTTGCAAAGTTGTTGATTCGAATCGTGGTCGAAGTAACAGTAGAATTACATTGGTTAAGTGGTGGATGTATTATTCTAGGTTTAGCAGACCGCTAGCCGGTCTATACAGTAATTTGTATGGATAATTGCTTGGGCTATGCCCTAGAGTGAAGTGCAGCGTATTGCACTCAACTTACAACTAATGCAGTAAGTCTACACAAATAAATACACTCAATTTGAGGTTTATTATAGTCAACTTTACTATAAGTAAAGTCAACCTACTATATTGCATATAGTACTATTCTAACATTAGCGGCTTTTAAGTTTGTACGTGCACACCAGTGTGGTTAACAAATCTTTTACAGTTACTAATAAATTGCCTTCTCGTTAACTAGACAAACCTTTGTCAGTTCCAGTTGACTTCCATACTGAATTACACCCAATTGTATACAAATTAACCCTATTTAACCTCAATTTTTTCGTCTTTCTGAGATTCAAGTTTGTTAACTCCCATAAAAATTTCTTCTGCCATAGGCCTTTTCAGGCCTTCACTTCAATTATGCCAATCAAATAGGTCACCATCGTAGCCTTTACTTCTCTAGCAATCTTCCAGTTTACCAGCATATCTCTAACCGCCGTCATGTAATCTTGGCTTTCTGAGTGGTTTATTAACGTAACCCTCGATACGTATAGTTTGCCTATTACTATCCACAAACTTTTCTAAGATCTTATTTACCACCGTTTTCGTTATGGTATCTACGGGATTATGTTTTCCATTAGTCCATCTAAATTCCTTAATCTCTCCCCTCTTTAAGGCTTTACGAAGTACCATCACGTCGATTATCAGGAGTTTTTTGATAATGGTTCCAATCTTTAAAATGCATTCGAAAAGGATTCTCGAGTTAGTACAAATTACTATTGGGATAAAAGGAATCTTTAGCTACCTGGTAATAAGGTTAAGAGTTTTCCCTAATATCATACCTACGTTAAAGCCTGCTATCATACCATAGATCTTCGAAGTCAATACGTTTCGTATAATCCTTTTACATTTAACGAAAATCAAGTAAATTAGGTTACCGGTAATATGAAACAGATTTTCTTGTTTATCTTTCTTAACTAAGGTTATTAAAGAGCTGATTTGTAAAGATAAGTCGGTGTTAATCATAAAGGATCTGTTCGTCAAAATCATTAACTTAACTCCCGATAAGTCGATTAAAATTATATTAATCCCTCAGTCCAGGTTTTGCATTTGCCATTAAAACCTTTTATTTAGCCAGTTAAAAGTTTTTTTTGCTGGGCTTTGTATTTACGTCGCGATAAAAAGTTTGTAAGAGACTTTAGGTTAACATAGAGTGGTAATATAGTTACCATAGGCATATTATTCAAGGTATAGTTGGGCCTTAGCTATATTGGTCTTATCAATTATAGCTAAAATAGTGCTCTAGCCTTTTTGGCAAAAGCTAAGGTAGGTATTAATACCAAATATACGAATTGACGATCCGTTAAAGTTAAATTATCTGTCCTTCGTCAACATGGTTATTGGCTTGCAATTTGAAAACTTAAAGTCCTTAATCACCTGATATTTAAATGCTATGAAGCTAGCTGTTTTGACTAAAAGGGTGTCGTTAGTTTATATACCTATCATGTCGAAGTCCCTCTCCTATATTACCAGAAAACACGGGTTATACGTTAAAAACTTTGTCTCTAACCGTAATTTAAAATACGATTAGTAAATCAGGTACCAATAAACACCAACTTTAACTAATCCGTAAAATAGCTTAATATATCGTATTACTGTATCTAAAAGGTAGATAAAACCTAATTCCTATAGCAATTTTGATAGTACGATCCGCTGTAAATCCTTTGTTAATCATGTGTAAACTTACTTTAAATTACAGCTATAAAACATTAACTTACCTTTAATATTAGCTAATAACCTTATTACTAAAACAACCACTAAACGCTAATTAATCTTTTAAATCGTTAGTAACCATGTATGGATCTAGTCCTTGCGTTTATTACTATATCCCTAAGCGATTAGACGTAACCTTTCGTATAGCTGCCCCGTGGTTTTACCCTTAACCTCGGAAATAATCCTCGACTTAAAAATCGTAACGTTTGGATATTAAAGGTTAAAATCGGTTTTCGACACGAATTATATAATACCTTAAATTAATAGGCCGTTAATCTCGATTTTATAGCTTTTTTAAAAAAAGGTTTACTGGGGGTTTTAATAATCCCTTATATTTGGAGTTTTAATACTAAGTCTTCGTTATCCTTTTCTTTCCTATTAACTCAAATTGTATTGTAAATACAACCCGGTATATATTCATACTTTTTAGCGGTTTCTTTGGGGGGGGGTCGTTTGCACCGGTAAAGTTCCATCGATTTATTGATAATGGGGAAAGGAGCTTTATATTAGTCAAGTCGTTTAACTTTAGGGTTTTTATTATTAGTAACCCTGATATAAAACTTAACTTGAGTAATTTGTAAAGATATAGGACCGTTAACAGTTTTAACAACCACTTCGGAGTTCGCGCTTCTTAATATCTTATACGGGCCTTTATTTTGACCCGGCTCCTGTTATATAAGAACTTTACTTTATAATGGCAAAGTAAATACTTTGATTATTATAAGGCTATTCCTGATGTTAATGGAATTATTAATCCAACGGCGTGTCTATTCTCTTTGTAACTCCCTTAAAGCTTTACTATAGGCCGTAATACGTTTTTAAGTACTTGCCGAAAGTGGAGATTTACTCGTTAGACATAAATACACTTCAAAAACTAATCGCGTTAACACTAAGCTGCCAAGGCTTACAATATCGTTCAGGCCTTTCACTGCTATTTATAAATGTGCCTCCGAGTCTGTAAAGCTTCTAATTTCCAACATAAGGATATTATACGCTCGGTGAAGTAAAGCGTATACTCTTTCAACCTTTCCAATACTACAATAAGCTTTTACAAATACCTGTTTACACTAAATACCCATTATCTTAATATCTTTTTAAAACTATACCGCCGAAAAGTTAATACCGGCATCATAAACGACGACATCGGGTGAATCCAGGTACGTATTAATCTATAGCATCCTTGGAGTTTCCCACGTATCCTTTGCCGAAAGGGATTTTAAAAACTTAGCCCCATAAAAAAGTTTGCGAAATGAAAGACGTAAAGGATAAGCTTATGATCTAAGTAAAACATATCGATAAAAATCTTATAGTTGAAATCTTTATTGTTATTTAATATAAACTTAAATCTCTGGAAAACTTAGGCATACGTTTAACAGTAATAACAAAGCCTTTTAATGGCTTCTAAGGCAAAGTATTCCATATTTTTATACCCTATGTACTTTTAAACTTTATACATCTTGTTAACAGCTCAATAGTTAAAACGCCAATATAATTAACGTATCTCCAGCTTCATCAAATTTAACACCACTGCTTTCGGGTCTTAAAAATGAAACCATAGGTACCCCCACTTAAAGGCAAGAGGAAACCTCTATTCGTTTTTAATCAATTCGTTTACGTTAACGTCGATATTAATGTTGAAGGTCTTTATATCCTTCAATCAAAGTAAAAAGAGGGTAGGAGATTTAAGGATATGGAGCGTAATTACTCCTACAACAGTTTAAACTACCTTTATTCTAAGTAACGATAGTTATTCGCCTAGTATAAAGCCAACTTTAGCCTTACTAATATCATAACGATTAATCTCAGTAGCTATAGTACTTTCTCCTCTAAATACTACGTATTACGAATAGCTTCCTATTAAATACCTCATTTCCTCTATATCTAACACGATACCTTAAAACGTATAATCCGCGTAACGATTATGAAGGTTAAAGGTATATAAAGGGTTAGAGGCTTGGTTAAAGTAAATGTAATGGTTTTTACCACCCAAACGATACAAAAAAGCGTAATTAGCTAATCACTAGACTGCGCTTAAAACAATATCTTTATGCTACCTAATCTGCTTAGGGGTATTATTACCATTAATGAGCTTATTACTCTTAAAGTTAACGATTTAATCCAAATAATCCTATTTAAAATAAATAGAATATTAGGTGTAATATACTGCCTTTCTATTATTACGCTCATCAAGGGGGTGCCGAGTTGACCAACAGTTGGACTTACCACAAATGTAACATCTTTTACCATTATCACGACGATAGTACTTACGGTTAACAGGTTCGCCTAAATCTTAGCCTTATTGGCGCCAACATGACAACTACCTCTAGTCTATGGCCGGTAAGCCAAACCTTAGGAGTTATAGGCGTTCGTAGCCATACTTAAAGTCGACGTAATTAATAACCGTAAGGTCTTCTTTATCTACATTAAGAAGGTTGCCGATTTAGGGGTATATACCAAGCAAATTTAGTATACGCGCTATTATAATGAAAAGTAGGGAACGTAAATAGCTAAAAAAGACCTTCGAAAGTGGCATCTAGGCATTATAAGGCGTATAAAAACTCACTAACACCTGTAACTACTACTCGTACCTACTCTTAAAATATAGCTTCGTCAACGTAAGCTTTTATTATTACTTTTTAATACAATATTAAATTATTAAACATCCAATTAAGTGAATTCAATTGGTATTTCCTCTTCTTTCTTTTTCGTCATCATTATAGTCCACCGCGTGGTAGCTCAGTTTGTATGGTATTGGGTGAGGTGAATATTATGCTCGAAGTGGTTTTTCATACCATCGTAAATCTCGCGAAACGTAGTAAGTTTAATAAGGAAGGTTAGGTAGTAATCCACGGCAGACCCTATAAGAATTTCTAGAAACAGTAAATAATAACCTAATAAGGGAACCTCTATCCACTAACAAATATTTAAGAAAAATATTATCTTAGTATCTATAAGGTTATAAGACTTCTAGTCATACTTTTCTACATCGTTCGAAATCTTAACGAAGTCCGTAAACAACTTATAATTAATATTAACCATATTGATAGGTATTAAGGAAAAATTGCGATAGTCATCCTGATTTTAGGTAGTATTTTATGACAATTTAAACCTTAGAGTTTCCGAGGTATGGTGTTAAGAGTAATTGCCGGTTACCTAACCCGAAGGATAAAGTCTTGTAGTAAGACCTGTAGTAGGCTTTCGTATGTAGGTAAATCTAAAAAGGGAAGGGTTTTGAAAAGCTTATCGATTAAATTGTTAGGGGGTGATAGGTACTTCAAGGTTCTGGGAAGCCTAACAATCTTACTAAATTGAATGGTGTAAAGCGCCGAAATCAATACCTCTAACCGCGTTGGCGGCTTTTACTTCACACGCTCTGCCACTGCTAAGGGCGTACTCCGTGCTATCACATAAGGGCGCTAAGCTGCCGAACAGGTCAACAGGTTCCTTATCGCCGGCGTGTAAAAAGGCTTAACTTAGCTAAAGGTAAAGGGGAGGTTCCCTAAATCGCGTGGAAGGGCGGTAAAGTTCTTTAATACCCTTTTCCTTAGGGTATGACTTTTAAGGGTGTTCCTAAAACTAGTCTAGGGTTGAAAAGCTCTTATATTAGCTTCGTAATATCCTATAGTGGTATATAAACTCCTTGCAGTTTAAACTTTACTTTAATATTCAGCTTAACTCACTTCTAAACCGAAATCAACATATCAATGGTCCAATTACCAAAGAAATCACGAAAATTATCAAAGGCGTAATCAAGGTCCTCAATATTACTGTGCTCAACAATTTAATAGCCGGAGAAGTTGATAAGGTGTTTTTCTGTTGATTATTCATCCATATCTAACGCCTAAAGGTTTTTATCATAGAATTTGGTAAAAACAGTTCCGGGGGTTTTAATTGCTTCTTTCCTTTTGGGGTCGAAGATAACTTCAAAATAAGCGCTGGCATTAGACATCTTAAGGTTTTGGCCTATGTAGAACTTGATAGTTTGGCGTGAAATCGCGTGGGAACTTAGAGATCTAGTGTGGAGTCGTGTGACGTGACTTCCTCAGCATGACTTAGCGATTCTTGGTGTTTTCGCTTAAAGCAGCGAACTTGACGATTAAATTGGCATGAAAGTGAAAAGAGTGGAGTAAAGGCAAAGGTTTAGTGTAAAGGGTAAGGTTGAAGGTCGTTATTGGTAAAGGTAGTTTAACGTGGGAACTTAGTCATTTTTACAGTAGTAACACCCGCAGTAGTACTAACTTAGCTGTTTACCAACTTACTGAACTTTAAAACTTCTGACAGTTAATCTCAACGTTTTTCTTTAAAAAGAATCCGTGAAGATTTCTTGGTGTTTTCTATAGCAATACCGTCGCTAATTTCCAGATTGCCGTTGTGAGACTGATACAATCCAAAAGGTTTCTTTGTTTTCCTGCCGTTGTGAGACTAACATAATACTAATAGAGGCTTTTCGTAAGAATATTTCCTCTACCACAACCGCTGTAGCCATAAAACGTAACCGGAAAGTAACTTCTTTTTTTACTTAGCTAATCTGTGCTTAACTCAATAAGTACTGATCAGTGTTGGTAGGGCCTTAGATCGTTGCAAAGTTGTCGATTCGAATCGTGGTTGGAGTAACAGTAGTATTGCATTGGTCAAGTGGTAGGTGTATTGTTTTAGGTTTGGTAGACCATTAGCCAGTCTGCACAGTGATTTATATGGCCAATTGTTTGGCCCATACCCTAGAGTGAAGTGCAGCGTACTGCACTCAACTTACAACCAATGCGGTAAGTCTATATAAAGCAATACACTCAACTTGCAGTTCAGTATAGTCAACTTTACTGTAAGTAAATTTAATCTACTGTACTGCATATAGTACTATTAAAATACCAAGCAAATTATTCAAGATATCTAGGGCAAGTTTTTGTCTTAATTTCTGTTTAAAACTACGTTTCGAGGAGGGTTCGTATTCGACATACGATATAAATAATCTTTATAATACTTCCTTTTTTTTCGTCGATTTCTTTAACTTTACTTCAACTTCGAGACGTTTATTTAGGTCTATTTAATGTTTCGTTCCTTATGTTTACGAAGTTATTTTTCGTTTCCTATCTGTTATTTTCAAAAGGTAATCCCAATTCTTTTCAACTAATATCCTTTTATAAATTTTTCTTTTATTATTTTATCATTAGTTTATGTTAGTATTGAAGTAATCCGGGATTTCATTAATAAGGCTTTTATGATACTGCTATCATTATTAGCAGTCGTATCAATACCTTTGCTTTGTAATTGTTTTCGTAATATTTTGGAAATTGTACTATGGATTATATTATGGACATATGTATATATATCCCTATAGTAAGTAAGTAGCCGCGGTGCAGAATACAATCTTGCAGCAGTACACAGTAACGTACCACTCTGCAAGGTGCATTCCTACAAGAGTGCACAATAGCGTGCCACTTCCTAGAAGTGGCATTTGAAAAATTCATGGTAAAGTATCACTGCCTAGGTGATAGGTTTATAAGTTTTTATCCAAGGCGTATACTTTATAGATACTTCTCTTTCAATAATTTATATTTACTCTTATAATACTAATTTTTACGATTATTATTTTTCTTTTTTACATTTACCTAAAACGGTAAAGACTTTACCGATAATATTTAGTAGTCGATTAGGTTGATTACAAGTAGCCCCAAAAAGAGATAAACTGAAGTTGAATACTTATAAAGGGATGTTATAACAATCCTAACTATTAATACTTGAATACTACACTTTACGAAAACTATACAAAATTATGAAATTACGCGGAAATATTTTTGAAACCCGAAACTTAATAAGAATATAAGATCCAGAGTAACTATCAAAAAGATTACCTTAATATAATATTATTAACTAGTCAATACCCTATTTATTGAAAGCCTCGTTATATGAAACATTAATTCGTTTTGGCTTTTTAAAAGTATCCGGGCATTTTTAGAAAATCTTTCTATTAGGTATTAGGTTACAAGAGCCAAAACTACCAAGTTTCAAAATATTTTATTAAAACTCATCTGATCAGAATATAGTATTCAAATTGCTTACGAAATACAAAAGCGGTTAAAAAGTAACATTCAAACCACTTACGAAACCCTAAAACGATTAATATATAGTAACTAAACCGTTTACAAATATAAAAAATAGTAATAACACGACATTCGAACTATTTACTAAATATAAACTAAGTTTTATACATAGTATTACATATATATACTTCCTTACATTTACACCCCCCCCCTTTTTTTTTACTACTTACCCTATTCACCTTATCTTTCTTAGCTTAAATTATCATTTTAAGCTTATCATTTATGAATTTTAAGTTTTTTGAGCTGTTTCATTAATATAACTTTTGTAAAACGTTTAAAAGAACTAATTTGAAAAACATATTCAATTTGTAATTACGTTTCATTTTCACCTTACCTAATTTCAAATTATATTAATAAATGTTGAAGCCCTGATTTCAACGTTTTTTCAAACATTATGTTTTTTTACGTTTATATTTAAAAACTATTCTTCTTTTCATTATCCAAATATTATTATTTGAACGTACTCGAATCGAGTTCATTACATGAAACCAATATTAATACCACTCTAATATTTTATATATATTTAAAAATTACCTTTAAAACCACATTAATATACTCTTTAAGTTTATAATTGAAACTTTACTAGTGATAAACCTGGTAAAATATAATAAATATATAAAGTACTTATTTATTAATATGTGGTTTTATAGTAATATTTTCAAGTATTTGGATATTAACTTATAAAATAATAACATTAAAGTACTAGTAAAGAATTTCAACCCTTTTATGTTAAATACGTATATTATTAATATGATTTTTAACTACTATAACGGTGAAATTGAAAGCGCGACTTATTCGACGATTTCAAAAAGGATTTTACAAACTATACGCCAGATAAATAACATATAGTCGATAATATGATCTCCAAAATATTCCGAAAATAAACGAAAAAAAGATATTGATACGATTGGTAAAAATAATAACCGCATTACAAAAGCCCTGTTAATAACTGTTCAACTTATATTAATACAGAAGTAAACGTACGATAAAGTGATAAAAGTGACGTTTATAAAGGAATATTAGTTGAAAAAGCGCTAGAATCGCCTATTTAAAATAATAGATCGGAAATGAAAAACGACTTCGTAAATAGAAAAGAAGCGTTTAATAAAGCTAAATGCTCTCCGCAAAATGGAAACGGAGTTGAAATAATTAATGGAAGAACACAAAGTGCTTTAAAAATCATTTATGACATGGGTTAAAAACGAACCCTTCCCGAAACATAATTTCAAATAGGTACCAAAATAGAACCGCGTTTCGAATACCTTGAATGATTAGTTTAACTACGATAAAAACGTTCCGAATAGGTAAACCGTGCGTTCGAAGTTAATATAAACGACGTAAAATACCAATACATACTTAGCGGATTAATACCCGCTAACTACGACTCTTACTACAACCTTTAATTACATCGCTTTCCCATTAATAAAAGAAATTTTATAAAGCTTACCAGCTTCTTTAGACTTTAGGATAAAGACGAGAATGATTACGGCGAACCATACGATATATTTGATAAGCAAATACTTATAATACTAAACAATTGTAGAAGTCCAAATATTCAACCGTCGTAAATTTTCATCATTTTACCCGATATATTATTTAAGTAACCTAAAGGATAATATATATACTACTTTACGTGAATAGACGTATTTAAAAAGTAATATAACTACTTAAAACTGAATTTCGATACAAAATAGATTACAAACTTCATGATAGAGATTTGATTAATATAACCTAGGAATCCGTAAAGATTTAACGTAAAAACGCTGATAATAACCTATGAAAAATATTTATTAACCTATTAGCAAAGTTTCGAAAGTATTAAACAGTTTTTGAACTGAAATATGAAGATAATGAACTGTTTATTTAAATAATAACAAAATTATACCGCGAAAACCCAAATTTTGACCTAATATTATTTAAACCTGAAGAGGATTCTAAAACTTGTTATATAAATTTTAAAACATCGATTAAAATATTCATTCGCTGACAAATGAGACTTCAATGAGTATTCATAATCGATACGACTCAAGGCGAAGACTAAATTATTTAGTAAAACTTCGTTAAAATAATTTACCATGTTTTAAACCGAAATTTCAAAGTATATATAAAATAAAATGAATGGCTTATATATAGTTTTTAAAAAGATAAATATCGGGGGAAGGGAGGCATGAAAAAGGTAAAACGGCTGTTACTAAGGGTAATTATATAATTAAAGACGAAACGTATTGTGGTTTTAATAATACCGATGAAGACATATATAGGGCTTCATGGATTTTTAAAAACATTATATCATATACAGACAAAACGGTTATTAGTCTATTAACCACTTAATAAATGAGTAAATTCGAATCAAACGATAGTTTTAAGACGATTATTTACTTAAAACCCAAATAAACGCTAAATTTATAATATACGTAACCGAATAAAAAGACGTAGAAAATAAACATAATACCTATCTTTGTAAATACATCTTCGGGAAAAACAACTTCAAAGGTAATGATACTTACATAACGACCAATGATAACTGAACCACCTAACGTATCTTTACAAGCCAATAGGACATCTCCTTTTTATATAGTATAGGCTTGAATTATGAAGACAACGTATTAAATGCCTATATAACGTCGTAATCCACACTTTTAAATGAATAAGGCAACCGATTTCAGGGTATTATACCTGATACAGGCGTAGCCGGAATTTTAACGGCTGGAAAACGAAAATTCGACGCGTTCGAGGCGAAATTTCCAAACTTTCAGCTCGACCATATAGGGGAACATCGAATGGTCCAATTCGGAAAAAGCAAAGAGTCATCTCTTGGTATAATTGTTATAAATATACGATTCGAACCGGTTAAGGTTGACGTAATAGACTTTAAAACGCGATTCCTATTATTGTTAATTAATATAAATAAATTTGAAATCGAAGTCCGGAATATGATGAACTAATTTATTTGTGTTACAAATAACGTATCCGTACCCTTTCGGTTTAAACTCGGCTATTAATGGTTTTTATAAAAAATTCGTATAATTGAGGTAATTTACCCAATATAGATGGAATAAATAATATTATACCATCGATTCGGATACCAAATTATAAAACACATTTTACGGTTATTTTATACTGTAGGCTACACAAACGTGGGAGAAAAAACGTTTATAACTATCTAAAAGTTATGTTATAAATACTAGGTACACTTATAACCTTTACGATAGTTTGAACTCCGCTTTGAAAGCTATATAAACTTTAACTACGAGATAATTATAGATATAATATACCTTAACGGTTAGCTAATACTATATGTCGTTAACGAGATAATATTATTCCAAACCAGGAAGTTTATACAACACTTTTTAGTTATAAACTATTAAAATACTTTCGTTGATCACTAGTCAAACGTTTACGTAAGGCATTCGAATTAAATAACTTACAACGTAATAAGTTTCTTGACTTTACTAAATAACGTTCTTAAATTAAGATTACCAGTAACGAATACAAAGAAATATCAGTAAAAGTATTATAAAGCATTAGAAAGTGTAAACGATACTATAAAACGCTTCAAATAACGTATATGGTGCTATTTAAAACGTTAAAGGGTATCAGGTTCAAGGAATCATTTTATAAATAGCAGTTAACGTTGTTAATAATATTTCTAGCCCGAGTGAGCTAATCCTTACCTTTCTCATTTTTAATATTTACTTGAGGATTTATACAGATTTATACTATTATAGATTACGGTGATAAAAGCGAATGTTATGGCGAAAGCAATAAAAACGTTACATTGTTTTACGGACAAAAAACGATATTTCCAAAACGTTGCCTACAAGTAATAGCCAACGCCAAACAAGCGTTTTAAATTTATCATTAAAATTTGACATCCAAATTTAAAAAAACTTCATAGGAATGGATTAGCCCGTGAATAATTAAGGGATTGAAAGGCTATGATATATTTGTTGATCTATTGAATTATATAAGGTTTTTTAGGTTAATGATAATACTAATGTATAGAAAGAAAAGATAGTAACAAACGGCCCAAAACCGTAATCCAACTAATAGTACCGGCGCAACCACTTTTATGATGATGGAATTAAACCACCCTGAAATTTAATATAGCCTCCCGATCGTTCTTTTAGACCGTTACTATTATACGAAAACGGCACACATGTATTAATATTACCAATAGCTTGTCGCCGAAGTCGCTTATTTAGTTTAAAAAAATGAAAAACGCCTCGATAACTTTGTTGTAAACTCTTTTATTATTTAAAAGGAAATGGTAAACCGTAAATTTAACTTAAAGTTTCATTATAAAAGAATTATTACCACTTTAAACACCCCTTTTGAATATTTTACCTTAATGGAAATATTGAGTTTAATCGAATACAGAGTTTTCAACTTTGAACGGTTTGAATTAATGGCTTACGACGTTTAAGACTTTTTTCTCACTCGCTTCATATACAAAATCAAGGATAAAACAAAAAAGAATACAAAAAGACGCGTATAATTGTAAAAGTTTATAACTACGACGGTAAAAAAGATATTATAACCTAATTACTTATTTTACAACGGGTAAAATACCGTTTAATATTTACGTTTATAAATGTTTCTCGTAGTTTTTACAACTCATATATTGAATTTTGTAATATTATAAAAGCGTGTATATACTTCTAGGAGTGGGTCAAACGGCGTATTTACACCTATATACTACAAATCTTAGGAAACATAACTTATTTTAAACAATTTTACGTATTATAAAACCGTTTTACAGCTTAGACAAAGTTGATGTATACTGGTATCATATTTATTAAAGATATCATAAAAATCGGTTCAAAATGACTCGTTCAACCTTAGAATTATATTTTTTAATTTTAACGGCCCGTTTTAAAAGTTCTTTATTAACGGGTATATCAATAGATAACACATTAACATTATATAACGCTTCGTTTTCTACATTTGAAAAGAGGATACCTTGTAATGCCAGCCTAAAAACAAATTCCAAGATATAGCTAATGGAGGACTGCATAATCAACTTTAATAGTACGACTATTACTTTTAGAAGTTAAGTCTCATGCCTTACGTAAAAAGGGAAATTGGATAAAATTTCTCTTATCGCTTAGGATAGCAGAAAACGGACTGACGAGCATAAATGTTAGTACGTATATAACGTTTAGATTGTTTTAGAGGTATAATGAGAAACGGTGTTCGAATTTTTAGTCGCCGCGTAATCTTAAATTGACTCTTTGAACGATATATATACAAAGTTCAACAAACGCCTTATGTGATAAATATATAATTCGAAATGTAGTTTATATTTCGTATCGTTTAAAATATATATAACGAAAATATTGGTTTTTATTAACTTTTTCTTCGTTAATGACTTTCATTATAACTAGTAAATAGGGTTCGTTTATCTTTTCGGTAACGAAATACCGGCTCGAAACGGGTTTACGTTTTATAATGTGAATATTATTTATCAAAGTTCAACTAAATGTAAATAGGTTATATAAAACGTTTTGGCCTTGAAAATTCATAGATGATTAAACGCTTCGGTTTAAGTATACTATGAAAATGACAATCTAAATAATCATTTTAAACCATAACTTAAAACATACCTTTTGTTGTTTATATTAATTCTTTTTCATTATACCAATATTTGGTTAACTTAATATTATAAAGGAAAAACTCCTTATAATTGATATTATAGTTTACACGAATCGTATAAATACTTCGGAATTAAGGAAACAAGATGAATCTATAGAAAATGAAACCTAGTAAACGTAATAACTAAAAACGCCTCCAATGGGGCATTTAAGGCGCTAATATCTATAAATACCCTTTTCGTTAATATTGTTAGAAAGGTTTTATAACCTTATTAACGTTAATATTTTTATTTTATTTTGATTAATTCAATTATACTGTTTTTAACGTTTTCGAGCGATTAGAAACCCGTTATTCGCGTCGTTTTCTGTATTTTCTTTTATTTCGATCTATTATTTCGTATTGCTCCTAATGTAATATCATATTTGGTTTAATAAACTTTAACCTTACTGGTTTTTTATACCTTACCTTTTCTTTTTTACATTTTATCAAATACTTTACGTTTTTCGTTGTGAAAAATAACATTACTGTATAAGTTACTATACTATGAATGGGCGCGCCGACCTGGCTAAAAGAGATAGCTATTTACTAATAAAAGAAGAGGGAGAAAACGACGCCGTCGCATCCCTTTTATCCCTACCGCCGCCCTCCCTTTTTATATTGGCACTACCGCTATTACCACCATCGACGCCGCTATCGGCTCTACTAAGGAGATAGCCCCGCTCGTTAGGTTGTATTCCTTTAGGAAAAGACCATAGGTAGGGGTTTTACCATCCTCGCAGCGATGTATCATGACGTCGTCGAATTCGCCTACATTATATATACGTAAGCTCCGCTTCCAAGCGGCGATAATGGTTACCGACTCTTTAGTCTACCGGTTAACTCCTATTAATAATTAATATCGGTTCATTTTGATCATTTATAATAATAGTTACTTTTATAAACATCTCGAACGATATATTTGAAAAGTATCAGATAAGTTTCTTGGTTAAGATTATAATTTCAAAAACGAATTTACTATAAAATCTACGAACGTATAATACGGCTTTGACTTATAGCTGTGAGACCAACAAATTGAGGATGCATCTGTTACCAATCCAATCGAAACGGTAATAACGAGTTAAACGACCCCTGTTTTTATAATAATTACCAATTAATTTACCCGCGGTCGTAAACGAGATACACGACACGTAAAGCGTATCTATTAACAGCTCGGGGCTACGGACTCGGGTACGTCATTTAAATGCCTTACGCATTAAAAAGGCTTTACTACGTATCCTAACGATGTAAAATTCGAGGCGACGAAAAAGGTTCCCATCGTCCGCCTCGTTAAGAGAGATATTAATATACTGAAATATACGGGAAGGTTAGGTAATGCGAACCGCGTCGTAACTTTGCCAAATTACGTTTACAGCAAAAAAGGGGGGTTTCCGCGGATAAGGGGGTTTTTATCTGTAGAAAAAGGGCAAAGTTTATAACTTAAAATCCTTTTATTTTTCTTCTTAACAGTTAGAAGGAAAAGGGAAGAGGGAGAAAAGGGTAAAGGGGGTGGTGCTTATGGCGGTAGCGGCGTCAGAGCAGGTGAAAAGAAGGGCCGAAATAAAAACGGTGTCACCTAGGGAGGTAGAGTTGGTGTTAGTAATATTGGCAGCGGCTTCGGCGCGCTTACGTTCTCGCGTTAAACAGCGCCTAAAGCAAAGGTTTTAACGCGGCATTTATTTAAAGTCAAGGTTAATACATAGGAATTAGTTTCATAACCTACTTCTCGAAGCAGTTGAAAATGAATTAAGTTTATATATACAAATTAACTAATTAAAACCTATATTAGTTATAGGTGTTTACCGTGAAAAAAGGAGGGGGAAAGAAGTTTTACTTAAGCCGAGAACGATATTTTTATATCAACCATAAAAAATGCAACAACGTTATTACCCCTATACAATTACACCTTTATAATACCTATATAGTTACACTATTATGAAGAATAGTAGAAAATACAATTAATAATTACATAGTTATCGATTGAATAAATTAATTGAACATTTATTATACTTATCATCGCTATGAAAAACTATTAATTCAAATTTTTACAATTTTCACCGTAATTGTACTATTGTCATTGAATTACGGAAACGAATTATACTACAATGATATTATTACTATTAAATTACGAATACAAATTATAACATAATTAAACTATTACTATTAAATATAGTACATGGGTGATAATAGAGAAGAAGAAGAAAATACTTGTATGGATATATATATTTATATCCCTATAATTAGTAAGTAGCTGCAATGCGGAATACACCCTTTAGTAATACATGGTAACGTACCAATTTATATGGTGTACTCCTACAAAAGTTTATAATAACGTGCTACTGCCTGAAATTTGCATTTGCGGAGTGTACAATAACGTGCCACTGCCTAGAAGTGACATTTGCAGAGTGTACGGTAAAGTACTACTACCTAGGTGATAGTTTTATAACCTCTCATTCAAGGCGTATACTCCCTGAATACTTCTCCTATAATCATCTATCTTAACTACTACAATACCAATCTTTACGATTAATCTTCTACTCTTTTACATTCACGTGAACCATCAGAGACCTTACCGACATATACGCTATATTCTTGGCGTTTAGTTTGCAAAATATTTCTTAAAATCGTCGAATAAGTTGCATCTTTTAATATCGGCACTATAATAGTTGATAATTATGTTAATAACGTACGTATACTGTAAAACGTTTGAATTAATTATTAGTATTTCGATTTCATTGTACTATAAATTAAAGTTTGAATATTTTGAAATATTACTACGAAACAACGTATTTGTGAAAAGGTAATTTATATATTTATTGATCTTTATTAGGTTTATTCCTGGTAAAGTTGTAGTTTTACAAATTTAAGGTGTCTTAAAGCGGTTTAAAAGGTGGTTTATACGTGTACCTAAGATATTGGAGCGGTATAAATGTTTGTTTCGCGTAATAAATAGGATTCGAGTACGTTCCGAATACAGTAGTTAAAGAGGTTTATTTCAAAAACCCAAAAATGATAAATATACAAATGTATAAATATAAAACAAATAAGGTGTAACAAATCTGTTAGAGTAAGGCGTTTGAGGTTGACTAATACAAGTGAAATCTAAATAAAGTGTAAATGAAACGTAATTATAAGTTTAACAAACGTTTCAAATTATTTTTTAACGTTTTATAAGCGTTGTATTAGCTAAGAAGATGATAAACATAAACATCGTAAGTAATTAACTGAAATGAGAAGTATAAAACGAGTAAGTGAAAGTGAACGTTGAAAAAGGGGAAGAAAAGATATGGAGAGATATATGTGTATACGGTCCGGAGCGGTTTAAAAGGTTTGGTTTTGCGTTTGGTAAGCGATTCGGATCTCGTATTTTAGCCGTTTTTGTCATTTGCGAAAGGTATAAGCGTTATATTCTAGCCGCTTTTGTGTTTCGTAAGCGGTGTAAATATTATGTTTTGGCTGCTCACGAAGTATGTAAACGATTTGAATGCTATGTTTAAATTGGATGGGTTTTATTGAAGGGCTCCGAAACTTGGTGGCTTGTAGCTTATGTGGCCTTTTACTTAATATAACGCTTTCTAAAAGACATCTGGGTACGTTTAAAGCGTTAAAGCAAATTAATGAATAACGTAACAGTGATTCTAATAAATAAAATACCAACTGATTAATAATATCGTATTAAAATTGGTTTTGTAAAAGTTACTCCAGATTTTATATTTTTGCTTTATTTCGGGTTTTAAAAACACTTTCACATAATTTCACACTCCCATATGGTTTTTATAAGTTGTAATATTAAAATACAAATTGTTAAAACCATTACAGTATATCGCTGTAGGTATTTAATTTCGATGCATTTCTTTTATTCTAAGTTATTTGTAGTATACCTAATTAGCTATTAATTGGTATCAGTGCGGTTTTATACGATAATGTAATAAAATTGTAATTAAAACATTAATATTATAGTAATAAAGATAAGTTGTTGAAGTGGGAAAAAAAGCATTCGGAAAGTGCATTCCACAGGTGGGAGGTTATAAACCTTTTACTCAGGCAGTGACACTCTACCATAAACTCTGCTAATCTCCTTTCTGGGCACTGGTACTCTATCGTGCACACTGCAAATACTACTTTTAGGAAGTGACACGCTATCATTCACCCTGCAGGAATATACCTTACAGAGTAGTACGTTATCGTACACTCTGAAAAGATGTACTATACAGCGTAGCCGCTTACTAACTATAGGGATATATGATAATAACCATACCAATATATTATTTGAATAATTTTCTGTGTAACGAAATCATGCTATTTTATTCTGATGATAAATAACCGAACAGAGATTAGCAGTGACGTTAGTAGATGAAGTTCATTATTTTCATGGATGTATAAATACCATAATATATAACTGAAAGTTGTTGTTGATCTACTAATTTTGAAATAGTTTATTCAAATGTTTCAAAATGAAAATTAGCACTTTATTTAATTTTTACTCCAAAATAAGTCATTAAACTACAATAATTAACATCATTATTAAGTATTACCCACAGAAATTTGTTCAACACACGTATGAAAACTAGACAACTTAGCTTGTATTGATTATTTTTTCCGTCATACCGTTATTTTGAAAATGATTGATACAATCCTGTTATTAACTAATTATAATCCTCAACAAATGTTTAAAAGTTGGACTCTTATAGTCAAGGTTATCTGAATTTACGCACCAAAGAAAAAAGATTCTTTACGTCAATAATATTGTCGAACGATTTGATCATACAGTAATAAAGTTAAAAGTCTTAGTAAAACAAATTATGATGAAATACAAAACCAATACTTACTATTATAAATAATACTTTTCCTTATGCAGAGTTAACAACTAGTGGTGCATTAACATAGAAAACTTAAATATAATTGAAATAATACGTAAATTCATTATCAATTGGACAGGACTTTCTCGAACTAACAAACTCTATCGTAAGTATTATTGTTTCATTATGTTACGTATAATAAGAATATCTTCTTTGTTACATATGTTCGTATTAAAACCGCTATATAAAACCAAACCATAATTAAATTAAAAAACTATTTATAAAATCAAAACGTGATGTATTAATAAGGAGGTTGAATATAGTAATATATTAAAAATTGAAACGATGGGAATTCAAACATATTATAGATATGATTAAAAAAACAATTCTAATTACCCGGTTAAATAAAGCTATTACGCCCCAATATAACAATTTACATTTTTAAAGTAGTCAAAACGATTTCTTTCAATAGTTTCATACGATCAATTGGTATAAACCCAGTTTCTCAACCTTACTACAAATATAAGGCGACACCGGAAATATTAAAAAACCAATTTTTGCTATCAAAAAACTATAGTGTTTCATACAAAAGCTAAACATGCTTAATCGAATATCTTTTCAACTTGATTTTAGAGCTATTCATAGTCTATCCCATTCTTTTAAAAGTGAAAAATTAAATCACAACGTTATAAACTAATGATAAAGCTCAATTTAAATTTGTTCCGTTTATTTAACATTTTGTTAAGGATGTAGCGATATATTGAATTCCTTATCCAATTGTTCTTAATTGATTATATATCATCAAACCATAGCGCTTTTCATCAAAGTATTGAATAAAAAGCTTTACTATATCACTGAAATTTGAAAGTTTACTGAAACCTAATATTGATACGTGTTAATATTAAGTTTATGTGAGGAATTGAATGTTCTTCAATTGAGTTTTACGCATTTTTAAATGAAATGAAATATAGAGGCGAAGTATTATCACAAATATTACTGGGAGGATATAGTTGTATAGTGTTTATACTAATCATGAATCTATTTAACTACTATACTAATAGTCTTTATTGGAACAGAAGTTTAGAAATTATTCTTTTCTTATTAATGGAGAAATTCACGCAAATAAACCTGTAATCTTTAACATATGATAGATACAGAGTTTTTTTTATATTTGTTAGCAATATTAGAATAAATATTTGAAAATTTTGAAAGAAAAATTCAAGAGATTGAAAATATATCTTGATAAAAATTATGTTAAATAGAAGAGTTAAGATTTTGTAGAATGCTTATATCAGTTATTTTTTCCTTTAATTTAATTCCATGTTTGGAAACATATTGGTTAAATTTCAAAATGAGAATTTTTCGGCAGTCACTTTATTTTTTCTCTGGTGGGCGGCAAAATACTTTTGAATTTGTCGTTTTATCGATTTCAAGTATTAAAGAATAATATTATATTAATTTCCAGTATTTTCCTATTTTCATACAAGTAATTATTATGAACAAAATCACGGGTTTTCTAAATTTGTAGAATTAAATATATCTGTTGTAATAGCAGTTCCATGCAGTAAAGTCAAGTAAACTAAAATGTTAATTTAGTTGATTGTACTAACTGCAAATTGGCTGCAGTTTGTTAGATTAAACTGCAAGTGCAGTGCAGTAAGTATCGGCTTCAAAGTGGAGCACAAGTCAAAGCATTTGGCTATACGAATTAGCGTGCATACCAGCTAGCGATCTGCCAAACTTAGAACTTACAACTCATCAGAAAAACAACCAATTTCAATGGATCACCAATTACTTCAGCTACACGGATTCAAATGGACTACGTTTCAAAGAAAAGCCTATATCTATAGACAGGCCTATCAACACTGATAAGTGCTTATTAGGTTAAGCACAGACAAGCTAGGTAAAAGAAAAAGCTACTTTCTGGTTACGCTTTACGTCAAACGACGGCTAATGGTAGAGGAAAGGTTTTTGCTAAAGTTCCTTATAAGCTATATTTGTTGTTTGCAGCAAAAAGTAGGGAAATTATATAGGCGATGTAAGTTGTTCATGGAAGTCTATAAGTAAGCGACGTTATCGTTACTAAAAACAACAATAAATCTTCATTAATCCTTTTTGAAGAAAAGCGTTAGGATTAAACATTTAAAAGACTTCAGAATTACTAAGTCGGTAAGTTGGTAAATGACTAAGTCAGTAATATCAAGTCTACTACTTCTACGGGTACTACTACTGCAAATTTTTAAAATAAAAAAACAACTAAGTCCTAAAACGTTTACCTATACCATCTTTAACGGTAAACCTACGACCTATCACTTTACACTTTTTTTCCCCCTTTATACTCCTTAATCTTTATCACGATGGTTTTAAAACGCACTGGAATCAATACCGTTACTGACATTATTAGGAAGGAAGTAATTATGAGTTTCAGCATTGTTTTCGAAAAGTATTAAGATAAAGACCTCTAGTTTGCTAAACTTAACAAAATCTATACAATCGAACACTTTACCAACGCAATCAGCTCCTACATTCTCGACTTGAACCCTACTGGAACCGTTTGAGACTTACAAACGTACGACGACTTTGGAAAATACTTTGAGGAATGGGATTTAAAAATATGGAAGATAATAAATATACACATTAATGTTAGGCTAAAAACTAAACTCGTTAACTGAAGGCTAGACCTCCTTATTAAAAAAGGGAAAGAAGGCAGCTAAATCAACTTAATTTGTGAATATATTGACAATTGAGACCCTTAATGGATATTTAAATCTAAAAGCAAAGGTATTACTAACGATAATATCCCTTAGTGAACTTCTACGTATTTGTAAGAACCTAACCAAGCTTAGATAAGTTCTTTAAGCCCTCTTACCTGAAATTAACGGTGTAATGACACTAGCCGTGAGAAATTAATTAACAAATATTCCGTAGGTCCTAAAATCTACTAATTGATTTAGTAGGAACTTTAATATACCACTTAATATTAAGAGGACTATTACCAAATTTTCCGCGACAAAAACCTCCAAGTCTATTTCACCTAAGTTCTTTAATACTTTTAGTTCTTACAGCCAAATTAAGAAATGAACGGCTTTAAACGCGAGCTTACTATAAGCATGACTACAAACTTTTTCCCTCTAAACTCGGCTAAAAGTAACTATCTTATCAACTAACACCAATCCTAGTATCAGTTGAGGGATTCTAAGGGTCTCTACGACCAGTATATCACCCTTTCACCTCAACATATGCTTATAGTAGATACAAATTATGAGGCAATCACCACGTTCATTAAAATTTAAAAAGGAAAAGAGAAGTATAACAGTAAGCCATATAACCTTCTCGACGTCAAATTACGCACATTTTTTATGATTCAACTCCAAATAAAGGTTAAACTTCCAGTTTTTTACTCGATATTTCCCAATATCCAATATTTCTACCGGCTAAACCGAAGTTTATTACCTCTAGTACCTAACGAATTATTACTCTTTCCGTGAAATCTATAATGACCTAAAAAGCTAATTCGAATGAAATGAAAACCTCACTCAATACTATATAAATTAGAACATTATTAAGTAATTTTATATGGTAGATTACAAAAAATAGACGAAAAGTAAGATAAACTTCTTTAATTAGATGATCGATAGACTGATTCTTTGCTAACAAATAATAGGGAACATAGGAGCTAGCAAAGACACCCTTCATTAACAGGTCTGATAAGCTATTACGGGCTATGAAAAGTTTAAATATGTTTTTCAGTGTCTTAATATCACCTGTAAAAAGATCTGTAGCCAATTACGTTCCTCGTTAACAACTGTAACAACTCGAGTATCAAAATCGACTAGTATATACTCCTAAACTCTCAAGTTTAGTAACGATGAACCCCACCCAACATATTACATCGACCGTGAATACGGAAGGTACGGCTAATACGGTTAAAGAAAGGCCCGGATCTAGGAACATAACTAAGCTACCTACGAAAAGGCTTATTTACCTTTTTCAAGGTCTTTAGACCAACGAAACAAATTTACTTTAAACGCTAAAAAATATTGGATTTATGATAGATAAGGCTACTAGTTAACACGTTATATCACTATCAAACGCGAATTAAAGCAGGTAACGTATAACATACACTTTCGATCTATATTTAATTGGGATTATATATCACGCGTTATACAGTTTAAATTTAATAAAGCAAAAAAAGAAGAAAAAAAGCCGAAGGCAATCGGCTGGCATAAAGATATTAATACCAGCCTTAAAGTAACGTATTAATTAGCCGATTATACCTTCCTATATCGCCTGATAAGTAAACATCCTTATCGCCGATATAACGATAAAGATCTTAACTCTATATTTTTTTTCTTACCGTTCGAAATCATTACGAAAAGCAGGGTTTTTAGGGTATTATACCGGATACTAAAGCGATAAAGTGCTTGATAGAAGGCTATTTGCAATACGTCGTATTACAAAAGGATACCAATACGGCTACGAAACTTAACTATACAGATGTTGGCAAAGCTAAGGTCGATTTAGGAACTGGGAAAAAGCTACTTTTACTGGAATCTATGACGTTTAGAACTGTTATTAACCCTATTATTTTACACATCTTAGAATTCCTTACCCCTTTTTTTTCTTTTCCTGAAAATATAATAAATCTCGGTCATAACATTAACATTTAAATTCATGAACTAGTTTAGGTAAGGGTTAATAAGGGATTTCTACTTAACTTTCAATAGGAGCACCTTTGGTTTTATCTTTAAAGTTCAAAGGCAATGGTATTAAACCTAACGAAATCGGAACTTAATTAACTATATTGTAGGTTTATCTACCTAGTAACTAATAGGTTTTATAAGATTTTAAGAGTGATTGGTTCCGAAAATATAAACTTACCGAAGCTAAAGGTAACTAA
The DNA here is from genome assembly GCA_038502455.1 of Anisogramma anomala. Classification (NCBI taxonomy): domain Eukaryota; kingdom Fungi; phylum Ascomycota; class Sordariomycetes; order Diaporthales; family Gnomoniaceae; genus Anisogramma; species Anisogramma anomala. The sequence goes on along the minus strand of JASMMZ010000005.1, from coordinate 695,443 downwards.
ACAGCTTTATCGCTACTACGAAATATATTCTCAAACTCTTTTAAAGTTTTTGTTTCTATTAAAGTGAAATTAGAACGGTAACTCTGAGGTTTTTGTAAACGTACTTACTTCAATGGTAAACTAGTACTTAACGTTAAAAACTCCGTCACGGCTTTTTTACGGCGCTAAGTTTTATTAAATCATTACGGAAAGGGAAATATAAGAGTTATTATGTACTTTGTAAATTAATATGTACCTAGGTCTACCAGATACCGTAATTTGCGACGCCGGCACCAACTTTACTGCGATAAATTTTCAAACTAATGCTAAGTCGATAGGGATTAAGTATAAATAAGTCTCTGTTAAAGTCTACTAGGGTATTAACAAAGTTGAAAAGTCTTTTTACTAATTACGAAAGTCTTACGATATTATTACCCAGAAAATCGAATGCTTTAAAAGTTGAGAAACACGATTTTCAATAGCGGTAAAGGGACTAAACGACACTATTAGCTCTAACAGCCTTATATAAACTTTTCTAGGATTTAGAACCTACCTACGCAAACAACTTAGTCGCCACGATCTCTAAATACCTAGAAATATAATATAACATATAGTAGAGCCCTAAATGAATTCAAAGAGAAACCAGCACGCCGCCAGGTTAACAAAGCCCTTGACACAAAAAAAAAATTAATAAGAAACGTGTTATTCCTCACCCTTTGAAGTAAAGTCCTTATGTGGCGAAAGTTAAGCAAATAGGATAGGCCTTATACCATTTTAAGTATTACTAACCTAAATATAACAGTTATAACTACTAATGGCTTTGTTACTTTACAAACAATGTACCTCAAGATGTATAAAAGACTACTTAAATCTAATAAAAGTCCTAATGGCGATAATCTCTAAGCCGAACGGATTAGCTAGCATAAACTTTTCGAACTGATTATTAACAGGCCAATAAAACATCGACGGCGTAGAAAACTATCCAAAAGGAGGATATACACTAAAAAAGAACGGTAACAAGGACTACAGGCCTGGTAAGATATATATAACGATGTGGATATTTCAAAAGAAGAAGTCTAACAGAGAAATTTCCTTTGAACTGTGTATTAAAGGCATTATAAACACACTGGGCATAATATTCAAAAAAACAACAAAATAGAAAATGAAGGCTTTCATTTACAAGGGTTTATACAATTTATGCCGTTAGCGAAATTTAAAGGCGAAAAAGTTACTATCTTTAAGTTAAAAAAGATTTATAAAGTTGAAGAAAAGAACATGGAGCGGCTATACGAAAAATTATAACTAATCGCTTAAGCATATGGTAGTAAGGGTTAAAACTAAATCTTTACTTAATTACCTATAATCTAAAATTTAATCAACGTTTAATCGTTGCAATTACTACAAGTTTAACTGCTAACGTAAAAAGTTAGTTTAAATGTAATAACCGGGACAAAACGCAATCATATACGTAGTCCATCACCAATCTTTAGTGGATTATACTATTAAAAGTACTGAAAAAAATAAGGAATAAAATTCCGGCTAATATACTGATACGTTACATTAAGCCTTGATATGTACTAGATTAAAAAGGCATTTATTAGTTCCTAACGTACCAAACGTACTTCAAAAACAGGCTAGGCATAAAATCTTTAACGTTTAACCTGTATTTGTTAAATATGAAGAGCAAAGACTTCGGCATCATAGGTATATAAATTAACGATAAGTTTTCCCTCTACAAGGTTAGGTTTCTAGCAGCAAAAGAGCGTATTATCGAAAATTGAAGTCTTCAAAAGTATAAGCTAATCAAAACGTTACCTGAAGACATACAATTTAAATTTCATAAATCCTGAATCCGTATCCATAGTCTTAAAACTAAAAGCGGTAATTATATTAGCTTACGCCAAATAGAAAGTTATGGGCCTAACAACTATCAACGAGACCGATAAGGTAAAATTATAGAAATACCTAGAGTAAAGGGTCTGCGCAGCTGACATTACCACGTTATACCAACCAGAAGTATCGTATAATCTATTTTTTACGGTATAGGTATAATATCTACAGAACGAGGGTTTTAACAGGTTACATTGGAATATATAATAGTAACTAATCCATTCTAAATGCGGGATTAATGTAGTTTTAGTAGATTAAACGAAAGCTAAGTAAATAATCTTTATAAACCGGTCATTTTCTAACAATTCTAAACTTATATCGTAACTCAGCTTTTAATAATACTCGTTAATAAGTAATGGTTTAAAAGGTAGTTCATAATTACCAGATACCTTATACATTAAATATCCGTTAAATATAAACCTGTAATCTGAAACGTATTAACTTTAGAGGTAAACGATATAATGGCAGGCTTTAATATTGGTATAGTAACTACTGGCACGTTAAGAATTATAATTAAACAGCGGATATTAGTTGCAATACCTGTAATAATATAAATATATTCCCCACTCCTTTACGAATACCGATCAAAGTTACGGATGACTAATGAAAAACGTTTAATGATAGACTTAATAAATTTAAAGAAGGTATACAAAACCCGTATAATCGATAAATTCTAGTAAATTAGCAGCGAAAATAACTCTACTAATACTATAACTAAGGCCACGCCTAATGTTGTTTTGGAAAGGTTTATAAATATTAATACGTTAACTATATGAATTGAGGGTTAGGTAAACCACCTGTCATATAATATGGAGAAACAGGGTAATCCTAGTAAACTTAAAGACTGCTAGGGGAGTAATATTAATAGAAACAGTAGCAAAAGTATCAGTAAAAATAGTTTAAACTATTAACAAAAGGTACGTAAGTAGTGAAATACGTAATACGCATAAGTTTGTAACAAAAAACCTATGTACGGGAGTTGAGAAACGAAGGTCTTAGAGGGAGGTAACAAGAGGGCCACAAAAAGTTGTAATTAATGTCAATTTTAGTATAAAGTAATCGGAATTGTCAGGGATTTAGCTTGTGAATTGAAAAAAAAATTTAGTGGTTGTTAATATTTAATGGTAGGCCACACTAACGTATAGGCATAAAACAAAAAGCCGCCAGTATTGGGATAACAGTCATATTCAGTAAAGTCAAGGCAACTAAACTGTTAGTTTAATTAATTGTATGAACTGTAAATTGGTTGCAGTTTGTAGGATTACACTATAAGTGCAGTGTAGTAAGTACTAACTTCAAAGTATGGTACAAGATAAAGAATTTAGCCATCGAATTTAGCGTGCAGATCGGCTAACAGTCTGCTGAACTAAGAACTCACAATTTATCAACACAACGATCAATTTCAATAAAGCACTAGTTACTTCGACTACAGTGATTCGAATCAACTACGTTGCAACGAAAGGCCTACATCTATAGGCAGGCCTACAAACAATATCAACATTTCTATTACGATCCGTTAAAAATATTTTTAGATCACTAAAATCTTCTTCGAAATAAACTATCATCGCAATTATCTTAATTAAAGATGAAAAGTTGATTTTTTGGAAGACTTTTTCTTTATTGATTGCGTGAATTATAATACATTACCTCATTTTTAATTTTGGCATAAGATTCACCTTAAAATTGTTTCAACTCGTCATAATGAATTTGCTAAGGGGTTGATAAATCAATACTAAATTCTATTATATATAAAGTACTTTTTGATAGGAGTTTAGAGATTTTATATGTAAAATTTACTTTTTTACGGGAGTATTTGTGATGTTGATCTATATATTATGTTCTTTTATATAGGTATCAAAGTTTTTGTCAAAGTTTATAGTTATAATGACGATTGTACTAACGGTTTGTTAAATGCTTACGAAACATATAATCTTTAGATCTGTATCTTTGGAACCGTAGTTTCTATTACACGGGTGGGTTTCAAATTTAGATTTTATATATAGTGTGTTGGTAGACCTTTATCGTTGCAACGTAGTCGATTCGAAACACTGTAGTCAAAAAAACTGGTGCTGCATTGAAATTAGTTCTGATTTTGTTGTAATTTATAAGTTTGGCGGACCATCAGCCGGTCTGTACGCTAATTTGTTTGGCCAAACGCGTTGGCCTGTAACCCACTTTGAAGTGGGTACCTACTTCACTGTACTTACAGTGCAGTTTCACAAACTGTAGCTAATTTGCAGTAAGTACGATCCACTAAACTAACAGTTTAGTTGAGTTGACTCTACTAAATTTGACTGCTATTCTAACAAGTATTTTATTTCAGTTAATTTTGTAGTAGTTCCGCGTTGTTAATGAAGTAAGATACGATCTTGAAAGTCGATTTCAAGTTAGAATTTCTGAGTAATACGATTTCAAGGAATGGCTTTGCATTTATGATTAAAGTTTATTTTTGGTGCAATGAAAAGTTTTATTAAAATTATGGTTATTTTTATAAACCCAAGTTACCTACTTCAGAATATCCTGGTCATCCGCTTAAATATGTTTCAAAACAAATTCATATGTTTGCAAGTTGCTCAATAAAATATTTATAATGTTTCGCGTTATCTGATCCATATTTTCTAAGTCGATCCTCACAATTTTTAAGGTAATGATAAACCAATTTTAAACCTTAAAGTAGATTATTCATTTCAGTATGAAAATGGGTTCCAATGGTTATAACCATTTATTAATGTATTATATTTTATAAAGATTTTTATATTTTAATCCTTGGCTTTCCAAAGTTAGATTCTGGATAATGCCAATGAAAATTTGTCACCAGCAATATAGACTGATTTTCTTACATCAAAAAACACTCGAAAGTTTCTATTCAACATATCATATGATATTTCATTTTATTGTAAACCCAAGCTGTGTAGTTTAACGAAATATATACCTTTATTTTCATATTCATTTCACTCTTAAGGTCTTAATGTGGTAGAAAATCTCCAATTAGATAGATTTAGAAAACGTTCATCCAAACGGTTAATATAACAGTTCCTTTAGTAATTATATCTATATTGCCCAAATTAACTATATTTTCCGAAAACTTCACCTACTTAAGTGAAGATTTTGGTCTTTTGTCTTTTCCTATATATTTGAATTCTTTCATTGGTTTTATACAACGGGATATTATTTTGTTTCACCTTTTTAATTAGTTGTTTTACAACGTTGTCTATAATTCATTCTACGGGAAATTTGTTCTAGACTACTTATTATTCTGATGTACGTTTCAATAAACAATACAATAAAGCAAAATTTCAATTATCGAACATTGTTTCCCTTATTATTATAGTAATCTAGTGAGGAATATTATGTTGTATGGTATCTTTAAAATTTTATTACTTTCCTTACTGAGAGTTTAGATAATATTACATCGTAATAATAAGTATAGTAGAGTTTTATATAAGTTTTTACCTGATTTTATATATCATTCATCCATCTTTATTAGTTTTTGAAGAAGTCGTTAGGATGGATAATCCGAATAAAACTACCGTTAAGTAACGGTGAATAGATTTCGATACCTATATTTTAATGAGTATTTCATTAAGGTTTTCGATAGGTAAAGTAATCTTTATTTCCTATCACTCCAAATTCAGGAATATCATAACTTTTATATTGACTATTTTATTATGAAATAATATTTATAATTCTTTTTTTTTTTTTTTTGAAAACTTTCAGTTTGTTTTTTCCTTCAAAATTACGTTGGGTAGTTTTTTAAACTTCGTAACGTATGCTGGTTCGAATTGTAGTTAAAGTAAGAAGTAGTATTTTATTGGTTAAATGGTAGATATCGAATTCTATGTTAGGAAAGCTATTAGCCAGCTTATACCCTAGTTTATGTAGGCTGAAGTTTAGACTGTACCCTATGTTCAACAGGGTTTAGCGTAATTAACTTACAGCAAATGTAATTAATCATTGTACTAATTTAGGCGACCTTTTGTTTTATAGTACCGGTGCATTCTATAGTGTAAATTTTTGGTAACAAAAATGATCTTCCTTATTATTTCTTTACTATTTGTATGGCATTTTCTTTCTTCTTACATCCACTCCTATAAATAGGTCGTTTTATATATTTATGCAATATTTACGAATTTATGTTCTCATTAACCTAGCAATTATTAAATTTTCTAGATCTTCATAGATTCCTTGTATCTCTTATCCGGAATTTTAAATATCGTTTTGGGTTTTATAATTACTAGATATACTGTTAATATGACCTTCGATCTGAATAGGTAGCTTATTATCATGTATAAATCTTTAGAAGATTTTATTAGATATATTTTTTTCTATATTATTTGTCTTTCGAATTCTATGGATTATCGATTGACCTAAAATCTTCAATTTATATGAATTGCCCAACTTCAAGAATATTTATTCAGTTTATAATCAAACGCGTTTGATTAGTTATTCTGAAATTTAAATGGAATTCGAACAGGCTCTAGGAATCGGTTCAAGTAACGATTGTAATAGGTGTTATCATCAATTGTCTGATAATAATATTGAGCGTTTCTTACATTGAAATACTTGTATTAAGGCCTAGTATTATATTGTTAACATCCGAGATAAATACGTTGAAGCTAAGTATTCAGCATTGAATATAAGTGTTGATAGGTTTTTAGAAGTTTTAAAGTTGAAGATTTGAAGTATGGCATAAGTAATAGTAGTATTAAAAATATCCAATGGTGGATTCTTGCTCCTTCAAAGTTTGCCAGACTGCTAGCCGGTCTGTATACTACTTTTTATGGTTATTTACTGGGCACATACACAATATTAAATTGGATGCTTTATTGTAATTAACTTGCAATTAGTAAAGTAAACTTTGATTATATTGTATTTAAACATTCAACTAACACAGATGGTTTTTTATTTTGCGGTGTTAGTGCATTTTTTAAAACAATCACCTGGTAACGAAATTCTTTTTTATGTTTCGCCCATTACAATTTATATGAAAATCTTACTTTATACTTATTATAATGCCAAAAATAAGTGCTTTATTACTTTAATAATCAAATACCTCAATAAAAACATAATTATACACATAGTTTAGATATGCCAATGAATTAAATCCGTATCATTAATTACTAGATAGTTTTTTAATTCATTTGTGTACCTTCATTTCTAGTCCTGTACATAGTTACGTAGTTTCAAATTACGAAATGACTTTTCCACAAAGCTTTGAATCCATATAGTTGTCCTATTATTTTATATAAACCTTTGCATACCCTTTTTCTATGTAGGTTTTGTGATAGTATTAGCTGGATCATCCTTCTTATCGATATATCGAATTTTTTCAATCTTCCAATATTTTTTCTTTTTCGGAAAAGACTATTATATCGATGATTAAGCTTTGTATATTAGGTATTCCGAGCTTTCAAAAGCACTCTTACAAGCTTCGTAAATCAGTATAAATAACAATCTGAATTGATGAAATCTTCAACTACTCGGTAACAATGTTAATAGTTTTCTATATAGATATAATCATATCAAAGCCGTATATTATTCCGTAAACTTCGAAAGTAAATACGTTTCGTATAATCCTGTTACACTTAATAGAGATCCAGTGAATCAAGTTGCTGTTAACAACGAATAAGTTATCTCATAATCTATTTTCATTACCCATTATCAAAAAATCCTATTTGTATCGATGAGTTGATATTATTGGCGAAGAAACCGTACGTGAAATCTTCAACTAATCTTTTAATAATTTAATAGGAATCATATTAATACTTTAGTTCAAATTATTTATTCATCATTTCAATCGCTCATTCAAGCGATATTGATCTTCTTTATCCGGGTTTCATGTTTTTGCCGCAACCAATAGGTCCTTCAATACTTTTGGTTGGTATATAATCGCGATATAATTGCTACGAGCGCGTTATTCTAAGTATTGTGAAGGTTTTGCGACGTTAGATTTATTCGTTCTATCCAAGCCAATATTTTTCCACTTTTGAAAAAAAAAAGATATTTGGTATTATCATAGTCAATATTATATATATGGATTGAAGGTCCTTTAAAACCCAAGTATTTTCTTTTAATCTAATTCGCAATCGGCTTATAATTCTAGGATCTTATGTTTTTAATCGCAACACTGTTCTATTACCACAAACCTAACAATTATGACGAGGGGTATCTCGTTCATTTATATATTTATCATGATGAAGTCATTCTCAGCTTGCGTAAAAAATAAGTATAAGTTGTAGGTTAAACATTTCATAATCATTTTAAATTTAAAATGAGATTAGTAAGCTAAAACCAGATAAATAACCATTTTAGCCCATTTACATAATTTTTAAAGTATGGTATACCTATTCACATTAGGTATATCTTACGGAGTTTTTGAGGTAACTTTAGTAAAATAATTCTTTGTGCATCTGTAACAAACCATGAATACGTTTCATTAATATTACAACTATTGAAGGTACAAATTCTGTATATATATTCTATGAAAATTAATATTGATACGGTTTCGAGACGTTGATTCTTCTGTTCAATCGTTGACGATAACATAAAAATTCTGTATTTGTCTTTATTACCCTATCTTTAAGCAATGAATTGTAGTTTTTATATAACTTGTCCATCAACTTCCGCAGAACTTTATAAACTATTTTTAACTTTAATATTGTCAAGTTGACGTCATTAAAGTTGGAGTCTCGCTTAGGCATATGTTAAATAATTTTTCGCATAAGTAGTTCGTTAATTCAAAACTTGTTGTTCTCCTAAAATGGTTTGCATGAGGTTTTAATGTTTTCTTATATATCAGATTTTATAGCCAAATCTTAATCGTACTTCGTTCCTGCAAATTTAAGCAGTTGTATATATACGCCACGGCTTATATCCTTTATCTTCATCCTTGTTATTTTTCTTCTTTAATAATAGCCCGCGCCGCATATCATGTTTCGACCTACAATGATATGCAAAGTAGGTGCCATATGAGGTTGACTATTGAGGTACAGGCGAGAGACTAGAAGAGGCTATAGTGGTCTTTCGTGCAGAAATTATGGGTATAGTTAGTATCCAACTCGTTACGTGCCCTTACATGTGATATATACGGACTGGGCCCAAACCGGGCCCGAGCCTCGTATTATATATTCTGTTACGCGTATAGTTACGTAACCTATAGAGTTGATGGCCAATGACCTAGGTTTATAATATACCCCCTTTTTTATTGAAAGCTGTAAGGGCCGTTATATCCCATCGGCTAAACGTATAATCCGGGTAAACCCTAAGCGTTTGGCACCGTATAACGCGTCCTTTAACGTACTATATAACGTATAAACCGTTTTAGCTCCGGATCGTTTACGTCGTATAATACCACCCTCCTTACTTTAAATACACCGTATAAAATATAAGTAGTTTTAACTCTAAGCCGCTAGCGCCGTATAATGCATAGTCTTTATCGATTTCTATTTACCTGTACCTATAAATACGGACTTTACTATAACTTACAAAACCTCTTTCCCTTTTTTCCCCCACTTTGTCAAACCCTCATATATCACCTATCATTATCACGTCTTTTATAATAAGCTTATTTATAACCGTTTTTCGATTTTTATTACAACCTTTATTTACTTGTAACAGTTTCATATTTTATTAATGTACCCCTGTTAATATAATTAACATTTACAACGGTTTCGATTTATATTATACTGTGATTAATACTCCTAATAATGGTAATTAGCCTCTATTTACGGTATATCGCTCCTTTTTACCTAAAGCCCTGTCATTAATTATATTTCATAGCCCTTTCGCGTTATAAGCGACCCTTCAATATTTGGAGACAGTGAAGATAAAAGTAAACTCTTTTATTCTAAGCTAAAAATACTTATATATCTTATATCAATCGCCTTTTGAATTTTGAAATACCCTTTATCTATATTCGTGTTTACTGTATCTAAGTATATCGTATAAAACCAAGGGTATATAATAAAGTAAACCTAAATAATTAATGTTATAGCAACCTCAATGGTAATTTAATCCTTTTTTATGATATATTTGGGAGATAAATTTACCTATAATTCTGCCCGGCTTACGCGTATCATTATATTAATTGGTTGTGGTCTTTAGAAGTGATAATTATATCCTATCTTTTACCCATAAGCTTTAAGGTGATATTCCGGGTTATTAACCCGTTTTTACTTTTTTTTTTCTGATTCAATTAATCAGTTTATCCGGATTTAAGATATCGCCAAAATTTAAGGTATCCTACCCATTCCAGTAATATAAGGTACTATACCTTTAACTATAAGCCTTCTTTGTCTTTTCTTTTTAACCCCGTTATCTTTCAAAACTCCCTTATAGCCATTAGCTGTTTCGCTTATTTAACGCGATATAAATCCCTTAATTAACTTTACATTAAGATAAAAAGTTTTAACCTCGGTCCCCTTTATTACCCGTGATAAACCCTTTAATAAATTGAATCGAAATAACTGAAATAATGCAACTATGTAAGTTATATCTTCTATACTTAATATATGTTACTGTTTGTAAAATATAATAAGCGATGTTCAATGCTTAACCGTAAAAGCCTTTCATTTATCCGCGTTTCATTTATTAACCTTAATTAAAAACAGGTAAACCAAACCAATGATAAACGGGTTAACAACCATATCCATATCAACCTCGTTACTCGAATATAAATTAATATGTTACAATCTTTTATATCTAGTTTAAAAAGCCGTTTTTCTCGCCTCGTCTCGTGTTATTCGCCGTTATTAGCCTTACCTACTATTAGCTCCGCTTAACGTTACTTTTTATCGTTAGATTCGCTTAATATCCGCCTCACCCTTCGTTAGCCACCCTCGTCGGCGTTACCTAACACCCGCCTCTCTTTACACCGTTCGCACCTATTAACCTCTTTCAGTATCTGTAGCTAATCATAATACGTTTTTTAACTTTAACGGAATTACTATTAGAAAACCCCGAATATTAATAATAAGAATCAATATGTAGAACTTGGTAATTAAAATGAAAATCGCCTCGCAGTCAAATAATTATTGGAAAAAACAGGATAATATATAACCGGCCTTATATATCATATTATATTATAGGAATAATGACTTTTACTCTTTTTTTATTAATATTATACTATGACTTAAGTGAGGGCAACCTGCCTTAAATAAATTACTTAAAACGTATTTAACTTCGAAATTGAAATACTAGGCTATTATAAAATCAGACGTCCCCTTATTCCGTTCCAAATTTATTTAAAACCTCTGTTGGTAGTCCTTAGACGTTGCAACGTTGTCTATTCGATTGGTTTTCAAAGTAACAGTAGTATTGCATAGTTAGATTGTGGATGTACTGTTCTAGGTTTGGCAGACCGCTAGCCAGTCTGCACTGTAATTTGTATGGCCAATTACTTGGCTCGTACTATAGAGTGAAGTGCGGCGTACTGCACTCAACTTACACCTAATGCGGTAAGTCTCCCCACAGAGCAATATACTTGTAGTACAGTTAACTTTACTATAAGTAAAGTTAACCTACTGTAATGTATGTAATATTATTCCAATACTGTCGGCTTTTTAGTTTGTACGCGTACACTAGTGTGGTTAACTAATCTTTTCCAGTTGCTATTAAATTGCTTTCTCATTAAATAACTAGACCTCTGTTAATTCCAGTTGACTCCTATACTGAATTACACTCAATTACATGCAAATTAACCCCATTTAGCCTCAATTACGCCGTTGCCCCCGAGGTCCAAGTTTATCAACTCCTACAAAAAGTTTTTTCACTACAACCTTCCGTAAACTCAACTGTGCCACTCAAATGGATCACCATTAAAAATCCCCTGGAAGTCTTCTAATTTACCAACACATCCCTGTCCACCGTCACATGACTTAGGCTTTTTGGGCGGCTTATTCACGTAGCCTTCAATACATACAGTCAGCGTATTGCTATCCACAAACTTTTTTAAGGTTTTGTTTGGCGATGCTTTCGTCATGGCATTAATAAAGTTGTCTTTGCCATCGATCCATCGGAACTCCTTAATCTCCCTCCCTTCGTAAGCTTTACAGAGTGATATCACGTCGATTATCAGGCGCTTTTTACTAGTAGTTCCGAATTTTAAAAGGCACTCGAAGAGGCTTCTTAAGTCGGTACAGATCACCACTATGATAATAGGAATCCGTAGCTGCCTGATAATGTGGTTAAGGGTCTCTTACAATGTTATGATTATATTAAAGCCCACTATTATGCCATAGACTTCCGATACCAGTACGTTTCGTGTAATTCTTTTACTCCTAATGGAAGACCAGTAAATCAGATTGCCAATAATACTGAATTAATCCTTCCACCTATCTTCTTTAACGAAAGTTATCAGAAAGAAGATTTCTAAAGACAAATCGGTATTATATGTAAAAGGTCTTTCCATGAAGACCATTAACTTGGCCTTTAAAAGGTCGATTAATACCATATTAATTTCGTGGTCCAGCTTCCGCATCTGCCACTCCAACCTCTTATTTAGTCGATCAAAGTCTTTATACGTTGGTATTTGTACTTACATCGTAATAAATAAATCGTAAGAGGCTTCCGTTTAGCATAGAGTAGCAATATAACTACCCCGTATACGCTATTCCAAGTACCGGTCAGCCCTAGCCTCCTTAGTCTTGTCGATTATGATAAAAACAACGCTCTAGTCCTTTAGGCGAAAGCTTAAGCCGGTATCAATACCAAGCATACAGATTAATGATCCATTAAAGTTAAATTGGTTGTTTTTCATTAACGTCGTCACCGGTTTACAATTTCATAATTTAAAGTCATCGATCGTTTGCTATTCCAATGCCATAAAGTTAGCCATTCCGAAGAAAATAGTCTCGTTAGTTTGTATACATACTATTCCGAAGTTCTTTTCCTACGTTACCAACAAGAATGGATCGTAAGTTAAAAACTTTATCGTCAAACGGGATTTAAAATGCGACTAGTAGGTTAGGAACTAGAAAACACCTGCTTTAGCTAATCCATACAGTGGTTTAACACACTGTATTACCGTTTTTAAAGGGTAAATAATACACAGATCCTACGGCAGTTCTAACAGAATAATACTTTATAAGTCTGTTATTAACTACATATAAGCTTGTGTAATATCACAGTTATTAAGTATAAATTTGCCTTTGAACCTAGCTAGGAAACTTGTTACTAAGACAATCACTAAACGTTAAGTAATCTTTTAAATTATTGACTATTACATGAGGATTTAGTCCTTACCTTTATCCGCGTATCCTTAAACAATTGGTCGTAACTTTTCGTAAGGTAGCCCCGTAGTCTTGCCATTAACCTCGTAAATAATCCTCGACTTAAAGATTGTGAAGTTGAAGTTTTGAAGGTTAAAGTCGGTTTTCGGCACAAATTTTATAATCCCTCGAGTTAGTAGGCCGTTGATTTTGACCTTGTCACTTTCCTTAAAAGGTTTGCCGGAAGTCTCAATATTTCTTATGCTCTAAGCTTTATTGCTAATTATTCGTTATCCTTTTCTTTTTTATTTACCCACGTATTATTATAAATACGACCCGGTATATTTTCCTCCTCTTTAAAGTTTCCCTTTTTTTTTTTCAGAGGTCGCTCACATCGGCAGCGTTCTATCGACTTATTAATAACAAGTAGAGGAGGTTTTTATTAACTCGGTCGCTTTTCTTGGAAGTCTTAAGGATCTCTATCTTTAGTACCTCTAATGTATAACTTAACCTAAGTAGTTTGAAAAGATATAAGGTTGTTAGCAATTTTAACAATTACTTTAAAGTCTATAATATTTAATATATTACATAATCCTTCCTATTTACCTGGCTCCTACCATACGAAGACTTTACTTTGCAACGGCAAAGTAAGCACGTCGATTGTTAAGGGACTGATCCTATTGTTAAAAGCGTTATTTATCTGGCGGAGTACCGATTCCTTTTGCAGTTCCCTTAAAGCTTTGCTATAAGCCGTAACAAGTTTCTAAGTACTTGCTGAGGGCGGAGATTCACTCGTCAAGCGTGGGTACGTTCTAAAGATTAAAAGCGTTGGTATTTAGCCGTTAGGGTCTACGGTGTCATTAAGGCCTTTTACTGTTATCTATAGGCGTGCCTCCGGATCTGTAAATCTTTCAATCTCCAACGTAAGGATATTGTACGCTCGGCGAAGTAGGGTGTATTCCCTTTTAACCTTCCTAATACTTTAGTGGGCTTTTATAAGTACCTATTTACATTGGATACCCATTATCTTGGCATCTTTTTGAAACTCTGCCTCCGCAAAGTTGGTACTAATATCTTGGACGACGACGTCAGGTAAACTCAGGTACGTATTAATCTATAACATCCTTAACGTTTTCCACGTATCCTTTACCGAAAGGGACTTTAAAAACTTAGCTCTGTAATTAAAGATTAAGGAGTTAACAACCTAAAAAATAGTTGTATTATTTAAGTAAAACACATTCAAAAAAATCTTGTAATTAAAGTTTTTATCGTCTTTTAATGTAAACTTAAATTTCGGGGGGGCTTAAGCATACGTTCAACAGTGGTAATAAAGCTTTTTAATGACTTTTAGGGAAAATTATCCTACATCATCATGAATTACGAACTTTAGGACTTTGTATAGTCTATTAACAGCTGGGTAGTTAAAAAGCCGGTGTAATTATCGTATCTCCGGCTCCTTAATATTTAATACCACTGCCTCTAAACTTTAAAGATAAAACTATAAATGCCCTTACTTAAAGGCGAGTAGAAACTTTTAGCTGTTTTTTACCAGCTCGTCTATATTGACGTCCACGTTAACGCTAAGGGTTTTTATATCCTTCAAGTAAAGTAAAAAGGGGTAGGGGACTTAAGGATGTAGAACGTAATTTCTTTTATAATAGTTTAAACTACCGTTGTCCCCAGTAACAATAGTTGTTCGCCTAGGCTAAAGCCAACTTTGACTTTACTCGCATCGTAACGATTGATTTTAGTCGCTAAAGTGCTTTCCCTCCGCAGTACCACGTATTACGAACAGCCTCCTGTCAAGTACCTTGTTGCTCTTATGTCTGGTATAATACCCTGAAATGTATGATCCACGTAACGATCGCGAAGGTTAAAGGTATGTAAAGAATTGTGGGTATGGTTAGGGTAAAAGTAAGGGTTTTTACCATTTAAACAGTATAGGAAGGTATAGTCGGCTAATTAATGGGCTACCGTACAAAGAGTAATATCTTTATATCATTTAATTTGTTTGAAGGTATTGTTATAAAAAAGCTTATCTCTTTCGAAGTTTGTAGCTTGGTCTAAGTATTTTAATTTAAAAATGGTAAGGTATTAGATGTAATATATCATTTTTTTGTTGCTTCGCTTAGTAGGGGAGTGCCGAGTTAATTAGCAACCAGTTTTGATACATATTTAATATCTTTTTCTACTATTACGACGATAGTGCTGGCGGTTAACAAGTCCAACTATATTTTGTTGGCGCTAGCATGAATACTGCTTTTAATTCAAAGCCGTAATTGATAAGCCAAACCTTAGACGTTAAGGGTGTTCGTATTTGCGGTTAATGTAATTAAATACCGTAAAGTCTTCTTTATTTACGGTAAGGAAGTTGCTGGCTTAGGGGTATATATTAAGCGAGTTTAGTATACGTGTTATTACAGTGGTAAACGAAAAATGTAACTAGCTAAAAAAAGTATTTGTAGGTAATATCTGGGCGTTTTAATGCGTATTCGAACTCTCTAATACCCATAACTACTATCTCTACCTATTCACAAAGTGTAGCTTCATCATAATAAGCCTTTCCTATTGATTTCTAACATATCATCAACTTATTAAGCATTTAATTAAAAACATTTATTAGTGATTTCTCCTCTTTTTTCTTTTCCATTATTGTAGTCCACCTTATGGTAGTCTAGTTTGTATGGTATTTCGAAAGGTGGACGTCGTATTCGAAGCATCCCTTTATGCCATTGTAAATATTACGAAACGTGGTAGTGCTTGTCAGAAAGGTTAATTAGTAGTCTTTGGCGTGTCCTGTAAGGATTTCGGGAAACAGTAAGTGAAAACTAAAAGGAGAGACCTTTATCCACTTATAAATATTTAGGAAAAGCATTATCTTGATATTTAAAAGGTTATAAAGCTTCCCGTTATACTTTTCTATATCGTCCCAGATCTTAACGAAGTCTGTTATAAGGTTTTAATTAATGTTGACCATCTTAATAGGTTTTAAAGAAAGGTCGCGATAGTTATCCCAGCCTTAAATGGTATTTTATAGTGGTTTAAGCCGTAGGGCTTCCGAAACATGGTGTTAAGGGGAATTGCTAGTCGCCTAACCCGAGGGGAAAAGTCTTGTGGTAAGACCCGTGGTAAATTCACGCGCGTAGGCGAATCTAAAGGAAGAAGGTTCGTAAAGTATTTGACGATTATAGTGCTAAGGGTTGGTGGGTATTTAAAGGTTTTGGGAGGCCTGACGATCTTGTTTAATTAACTGGTATAAAGAGTTAACGTTAATACCTTTGACCGCGTGGGTGGCCGTTACTTTACGTGCCTTGCCACCGTTAAAAGCGTATTCTGCCTTATTACGTGAGGGTCTTAAACTGCCGAGTAGGTTAATAGGTTCTTTATCATTAACGCGTAAAAAGGATTAATTTAGCTAAAGGTAATTTAGGGGTCCTTTAAATCGTGTATAAAGGAGTTAAGGTGATTTAATACCTTTCTCTTTTCCTTTAAGATCTTACGGATTAAGATCTTGGGGGTAGTCTTCCTATTAGGTCAATTCAAAAAAGGTTTTTACCAGTCCCACCGGTATTTTGTTAGGAATGTAAATACCTCGGCGTATAACCATCTTTTTCAACTTGGTCTTAACTGTAAGTTGAATTATCTTCCATATATTAAGGGTCCAATGGCTAAAGAATTCGTGAAAGTCTTGGAAAGCGCGGGCACCGCGACCATATTCGTTACCAAAGTCCGCGTTGATAATGTACTGGCTAATTTAGTTGGTCAGGTAGGCTTCAATTAAGGTTTTATTAACGTTCGTAATTCAGAGGTTTTAGTCGTAGTAGTCGAGGAAGACTAATCTAAGGGCTTTAACTTTCTTTATGTATTTTTGACTTAGGGCTATTTTGGCGGTTCGGCTTGTATAGGGTATGTAAGGTAAGTGACTTGGTGATCTTAGGTGTAGAAAACTTAGTGTTTTGACGTAAAGTTGCGTAGAGACTTGGTGATTCGGCGTGGAGTCGAGTAACGTAGCTTTCTCGGCGTAATGTGGGGAGTGAAAAAGGGCGAAATAGGGCAAAGGCTTGGTGTAAAGTGTAAGGTCGAAGGTCGTTGTTAGTGGTAAAGAGCGAAGGTTGTTTGTTATTTAGCCGTGTAACTTAGTTGTTTCTCTTACGGTGTTAATACCCGCAGTAGTACAGAATTAGCCGTTTGTTAACTTGCCGAACTTTGAGACTTCTAAGAATTAATCTTAACGCCTTTAAGAAGAATGAATGAAGATTTATTAGTATTTTTAATTGTGATACCGTTGCTACCTCTAAGTTTCCATGAAAACCGACGTAGCCTAGAAGTCTTCTCTACTTACTGCCGTGAAAATTGACGTAGTAGCAGAGGCCTTTCGCAAGAATCTTTCCTCTACCCCAGCGGTCGTATAACTTAAAGCGTAACCAGAAAGTAGCCTTTTCTTTTAGCTTACTTGTTCTTAACCTAATAGGTAGGTAAGCACTAATTAGTATTGGTAAGCCTTAGACGTTGCAACGTTGTCAATTCGATTAGTCTTCGAAGTAATAGTAGTATTACGTGGTCAGATAGTAGATGTATTATTTTAGGTTTAGCAGACCGCTAGCCGGTCTGCACTGTAATTTGTATGGCCAGTTGCTTGGCCCGTGTCCTAGAGTGAAGTACAGCGTACTGCACTCAACTTATACTCAATGCAGTAAGTCTCTACACAAAGTAATTCACTTGCAGTACAGTTAACTTTGTTGTAAGTAAATTTAACCTACCGCACTTCATGTAATACTATTCCAATAACCTCTTTATATCAATCTTTTTAAATTACTCCTACTGTAACTTATTATAATCCTTTCACTTAATTATTTTATAACAAATACCTCCTTGCCTCGTTTTCGGAACAAAAATATGCTAAATTTTCAATTCCTCGTATGTACCTTTTCCCGTATCGTCAATAACCAGGACTGATCCCGAGAAAATAATCGGATGAAGCTTATGAAAAAGGGGTTCGCAACCGTACGCTTAGGAAAATTTATGAAATATAAAGTATTTTTCAAAAATATTTCAAACGATAGTTAACAAGTTCAAAAAGTCGACTATTCTGTATTAATCATATAATTAATCGGGTTTATTACATGGAAAATTTGTTCCAATATTACGTAAATTAAATTGAATTTAGTCGCTTACCTTACATTATTTCGCAGATATTGATGGAGATTTACCGTTATTTTATCATCATTATCAAATGAATGCTATTATCGCTTTGGTTAACTTCGTACTTTGGCGTAAATGTATTAAAAACACGGAGTTTCATTCCACCAGATTAGTTAATAAATTTATATTCCTACTTATCTTATAAATGAAAAATATTTCGTATCCATTAATGATCCTATTCATACTGAACCTGATAACCGTCGATCTGCAATTATTTAATACAAATTAATAAACGGACAAACATAATATTCAATTATATTATGAAAATTTGACGATGATTCGTAAGGAATTTTAAACCTTTTCGTTTACTCGTTCAGTATCTTTGTCCGTTTATAAGTGATATTCCGTTGACAGAAAAATACTTAATATTTACTAAAAAAAATATCGTCCTTTAAATTATATTTACGTAATCCTAGCTGCGATCATTAACAATAAAAGCTGAAAATCCGTGAAATCGTTACTATATATTGCAAGAACGTTTCGTATACATTTCGATTACAATACACTATATAGCCTTCAATTAGATAAATTCAAGTAATCGGGTTGTAAAAACCAATCAATATCCAAACTGTCATTGGTAATTGGTTAGTGAATTATGAAGTCGACGAAGAAAAAAAAAATAAGGCCGATTAAAACTAAGAGGGGTGGAAGGAAGCTTTATTGTAAGCTACGATAAGTATTAGTACCGTTATACTACATATATATTTAATATAAATATTGAATATTTACAACTATATTTACCTAATAGTAATCCCGTTAAAAAACTCGAAGTAAAACGCTTTTACACGGATAACTTATTGTAATCGAGTGTTAGGTTTATTATAAAACTTCAGTTATTAAGGACTTTGAACTTAATAGTTTTTAACAGTTAGGATAATATAATATACCCTTTGAGTCGATAATATAATTCCTAATTTATACCAAATATCTTGCTTTGACCGGAAAACGTTTAACGTTTTTAATAAATATAAGTAAACGAATTATATATAACGGATCATTTACTATTTAATAATTTTACAACTTTGTAAAAGCGCCTGGTTCGAAAATAAGGTGACTGTTCTATATTAAGGAAGTTGGCGGATTTAGTGCGAGTTGGGCCCAAAACGATATCGTAACCGCCGACATTCCGTTATCCTTCGATATTGTTAAATTTGACAACGTGGGCGCGGGTTAGGCCCGCAATGATCTCGTGACCGCCGATACCTTAGGATCCTCCAATTTTCCCTAGAGTTATACATTATCGCAATTGAATCATTAGATTTTCATGTTACTGAATTCATCCGTATATCTCGCGGTAATATAGGATTTTACAATATATCATTCTATATTACTATGTTTCATATAATGATGAAAATAGGTTAAAATACTCACGCGCGATGTTTTTTAAATTTTAGATTTATTTTATAATTCACGGGTTAATGTATTCGAATAAGCGTTTTAGATCGCGAGCCGATAACGTAAATGATATTCAAAAAGTAAAAGAAGTTCGATTAATCGAGTTGAACGGTTCGAATTAAACGTGGCGAAAAAAAATACTTCAATCCCTTATAATCCGTCAAAATCGTAAACGGGGTAACAATACTACATAATTCCAAAAACTATGCTTTTAAATCAAATATTACGGTAAAAAGCTTTTTATTATAATTAATATAATTATATTTTTATCCCTTATTCGTAAAAATAAATAGGTTACTGGCTTTAAAATGTTAAACCTATCGGTTTATAATGAATATCTCTTTAAATTTATTTCCAAATAATCGGTTTTCACTTCCTTCAATTGATTTAGATTTTAATATATCAAAATTGTGGTTGTAACAAATACATTTCCTAACGTTTGAAATGAATATTTCTCCAAATTTACTTAAGTTCGACCATTTTCCATATTTTAAGTCGAATGAAAGAAACAGCTAAATAAGAGAAATTACTAATAAAGTCTAGATAGAAATTTGAAAAACCGAAAAAACTTTGGACCTTTCAATAATACGTAAAGATTTCTATTCGCGTTTTATCCAGAATTTTTCAGGGTCAGCTCGTATACTTACGTTGACCGTTAAAATGAAACCAAGGTATTTTACCTTGTTAATTATTAAGTTACAATCTTTTAAGTATAGGTTTAACCTGGTATCGCGAAAGAGTTTTAAAACTATGTGATTTTTTTTTTGTTTAATGCTATTGAGTATCGAAAAAGAACTAAAAGGTTATGAAAGTAAGTTATTATGCAATTATTCAAACCATCAGCTATTACATAATGAATATACCGTTAAAACGTAGTTAACGCTTTATCCAATTTGAAAAAGGTAATTAACTATTGAAATAAGCCTAAGTATATACGAAAAGCCGTAAACGTTTTTATTCAAATATAACCCGGATACGGTAAAAGGCCGTTTAAATATTCAATTTCGTAAGTTATATTGATATCGATAATACGCGTGACGTTTTTTTAATTAAAGGTAAGATAAAACGATTTTATTCAGTAATTCTTAGTAGTCTTTGCCTAATTTACCTTTAGACGTTGCAAAGTTGTCGATTCGATTGGTAAAAGTAACAGTAGTATTGCATGGTCAAGTGGTGAATGTATTATTCTAGGTTTGGCAGACTGCTATCCGGTTTACACAGTAATTTTGTATGGCTAATTGCTTGGTCCATACCCTAATGTGAAATGGGGCCATACTGCATTTGACTTACATTCAAATATAGTGAACCCACACAAAATGATACACTCAACTTGTAATTGGTATAATCAACTTTATTATAATTAAAGTTAACCTACTATACTGCAAATACTATTATTTCAATATTGGAGGCTTTTTAATTTATACGCGTACATCAGTATAGTTGACTAATATTTTCCAGTAAGTGTTCAACCGCGATCTCATCAACTGGCCAGTCCTTTTTCAATTTGAATTGACCTTTATATCGAATTGCACCCATTTGTATACAAACCAACCCCAATTACCGTTTGTTGCCCTATGACTTCGAGTCCAACTTTATCGACTCCTACAAAAAAAATCTCAGTTAAAAACCTATGAAATCTTTTATTTTAACCGTGCTGATTATAGAATTTAACATCGTCAATTCCCTGGCAATCTTCCATTTTACCAATATATTCCTGACCACCGTTATATAATCTAGACTTATCAGATGGATCATTAATGTAACCCTTGATACCTATGGTTAGCTTATTGATATTTAGAAACCTTTTAAAGGGCTTATTTAGCGATGTCTTTGTTATAGCATTAAAAAGATTATTCTTATCGTTAATATTTCGGTATTCTATAATTTACTTTTCTTTGTAGGCTTTACGGAGTGCCATTACGTTAATTATCAGACGTTTTTCGCTGGTGGATTTGAGTTTCAAAAGGTATTCAAATAAGCTCCTCGAATTGGTATAAGTTACCACTGGGATTTTAAGAATTTTAAACTACCTTATAATATAGTAACAGATTTCCTATAATGTCAAGCCTAAATTAAAACCTGATATTATAATGTAAATCTTTAAAGCTAATACACTTCGTATAATTTTCTTACATTGAATAAAGTCTTATGTTATAACTCAAGCACGTTGGCAGGTTAGGAAACAGGCCAGCATGCAGCTGAGCTACCAAGAGCCTGAAGTCCAATACATCAGGCGGGGAGTATCTCTTTGTCAGCACCAGACTAGGCAATTCTCCAGGGTTAGGGCTATCTAGATCACAAGTGCTCACTGAGCCTCAGTGAGCACCGGTGAGCCTCAGTGAGCACCGGTGAGCTTCAGTACCGAAGATGGTATGAAGGCCATAGGATATAAGAACACGGTCAGCACCACATAGATAGTATTTCCTTCATAGCTCTTCAGTTGTCAATCTAAGTATTCAGTCTCAGTATATTCTGAATAGCCTCACGGCTTTYGATCATTACTTGCACGGTTGCGATATTGTTCACTCAGCACCTCTGCTACCTTCTTGATAACATAAACCCTCTGACACCTTCTATATACTCATGTGTATTGAGTGTGATCATTACATCTTAGTAAATTAAATGGCCGACAATATCAAATTGGTCTTCCCTTTTATCTTTATGAACAAGGGTTATTGAAAAAAACCATTTATTAATATAAGTTAGTATTATTTACAAAAAAAACATCCGTAGGATTATTAACTTAGCTTTTTACAGGTTTATTAAAACTATATTAATCCCTAGGTCTAGGTTTTATATTTTCTATTCGAGCTTTTCATTCAACCGGTTAAAGTCTTTTGTTACTCGGTCGTGTATTTATACCGCGATGAAGAGATCGTAGAGGACCTTCGATTAATATAAAGTAAAAATATAGCTATTACGGGCACGTTATTTTAAGTACCATTAGGCCTTAGTCACATTAATTTTATGTATTATAACCAAATTAGTGCTTTTATCTTTTTAGAGAAATATAAGGCCGGTATTAATATTAAGTATTCGTATTAACGATCCGTTAAAGTCAAGTTAATTGCCCTTTGTTAACGTTGTTATTAGCTTATAGTTCCAAAACTTAAAGTCCTTAATCGCCTTCTATTCCGATACCACAAAGCCAGTCATTTTAACGAAAAAGGTATTGTAAATTTGCATACCCACCAAGTCGAAACCCTTTTTTTACGTTACCAATAAATACCAGTCGTATATTAAAGACTTTATGCCTAGCTTTGATCTAAAGTATGACTAGTAGATTCAAAACTAATAAACACCTGCTTTACCTAATCTATATAAAGGTTTAATATATCGCGTTACTGTTTCTAAAAAGTAGATAGGTTGTAATTCCTATATCGATTTCAATAATATAATCTATTGTAAATCGTTTGTTAATTACATTTACGCTTATGTAATATATCGACTATTAAACGTAAACTTGCCTTCAATCTTAACTAGAGGATTTACCATTAAAACAAACATTAAGCGTTAATTAATATTTTAAATCGTTGGTGACTACATAAAAATCTAGTTTTGAATTTTATTGCTGTATCCTTAAACTATTAAGCATGACTTTTTAAACGGACATCCTGTAGTCTTACATTTTACCTCATAAATAATCCTCGACTAAAAATTCGTAACGTTTGAGTCTTTAAGGTTCAAATTAGCCCTTGATATAAATTGTACCACTTCTTGAGTTAGCAGGCCATTTATCCTAACCCTGTCGCTTTCTTTAAAATGTTTACCGAGATTCTTAATAATGTTTTATACTTGAAGCTTTAGTATGAAGTCTTTTTTATCCTTCTATTTCCTTATTACCTCAATAGTATTGTAGATTCGACCTGGTATATATTCCTTGTCTTTAAATTCCTCTTCTTCGAGGGTTGTATATGCTGGCGGCAATTCATCAGTGTATCGATAATAGGTAAAAGAGGTTCGTATTAACTCGGCCTATTAATTTGACGATTTATATGGTTAATAGCCCAAATATAAGGCTTAATATAAGTGGTATAAAAATATATAAAACCAGGAGTAGTTTGAATAATTATTTTAAACTTAATGATATTTAAGGTTTTGTATAAGCCCTTTCATTTACCCGACTCCTACCATATGTAGACGTTACTTTATAAAGGCAAAGTAAATACGTCTATTATTGTAATGCTATTTTTAATGTTAATAGTATCGTTAAACTAACGGCGTAGCGATTTCTTTCGCAGTTTCTTTAATACTTTTCCGTAGACTACGACTCGTTTTTAAGTACTTGTCAATAGCAAAGATTCACTAGTTAAGCGTAGGTATGCTCTAAAGACCATAAATGTTGACACTAAGCCGTTAAGGCCTACAATATTATTCAAGATCTTTATCATTATCTAGAGGCGTACTTCTAGATCCGTTAAGCTTCCAATCTCTAAGGTAAGGATATTATACGCTCGGCTATATATGGCTTATACCCTTTTAAAATTTCTAATACTTCAATAGGCCTTTATAAGCACCTTTTTAAACTAAATACCTATTATTTTAGCATCTTTCTGAATCTCTGCCGCCATAAAGTTGGTGTTAATATCGTGGATAACAACGTTAGGTGAAACTAAGTACATATCAATCTATAACATCTTTAACGCTTCCTATGTATCTTTTGCTGAAAGGGATTTCAAAAATTTAAATTCGTAAAAAGGGTTTACGAAGTTAACAAAGTAAGAAACAGAGTTATTATCCAAGTAAAACATATCAATAAAAACTTTGTAATTAAAGTACTTATTATACTTTAATATAAACTTAAATTTTTGGAGAGCTTAGACATACGTTTAATAATAGTAGTAATTCTTTTGAATAGCTTTTAAGGTAAATTATTCCATATTATTATACTTTGCGAACCTCGGGATTTTATATAGCCTATTAACAACTAGGTAATTGAAGCGCTGGTATAATTAACGTATCTCCTGTTTCGTTAGGTTTAACACCATTATTTTGAAGTCTTAAAAATAAAACTATAAATACCCTTACTTAAAGGTAAGGGGAACCCTCTAGTAGTTTATAATTAGTTTGTTGGCGTTAACGTTAATATTAATGCCAAGGGACTTTATATACTCCAAAAAAAATGAGGTAGAGAATTTAAGGATGTAAAACGTAATCGACTTAACAACAATTTAAACTACCGTTATCTCTAATAAAAATAGTTATCCACCTAGCCCGAAGCCAAATTTAACCTTACTAGTATCGTAACGATTAATTTTAGTAGCCGTAATACTTTCCCTCCGTAATTCCAAATACTACGAATAGATTTCTATTAAGTATCTTATTACTCCTATATTTGATATAATACCTTAAAACGTGTAATCCACGTAACAACTGTAAAGGTTTAAGTTATATGAAGGGCCAGTAGCTTAATCAAGGAAAAGTTAAGGGTCTTCACTACCTTAACGATATGAAAAGGCGTGTTTATCTAGTAATGAAGCCGCGCCAGAAATATTATCTTTATGCTAATTAATTAACTTAAGGGTATTGTCGCTGTTGATTGACTTGTTACCATCGAAGTTTTTAATTTAA
This sequence comes from Anisogramma anomala, assembly GCA_038502455.1. NCBI lineage: Eukaryota > Fungi > Ascomycota > Sordariomycetes > Diaporthales > Gnomoniaceae > Anisogramma > Anisogramma anomala. Next base: position 670,199 of record JASMMZ010000005.1, on the reverse strand, counting down.
TCCAAGTGGTTCTGTTTAACAGAAATAGGGTATTAAATGTAATATATTATCTTTTTGTCATTTCGCTCGACCGGAGGTTAGCGAGTTAGCCAATGGATAAACTAGCTATAAATTTAACATTTCTTACCACTATTACGACGAAAATGTTTACGGCCAACAGGTCTGTTTAAATCTTAGCCTAATTAACGCCAGCGTGATTACTACATCAAGTCTATAGTTGATAAGCCGAGCTTTGGGCGTTGAAAGCGCCTGTAGCCGTACTTGCGGTCGAATTAATTAACCATTGTAAGGTCTGTTTTATCCACGTTAAGGAAGTTACCGATTTAGGGTTATATACTAAACAAGTTTGGTATACGCGCCATTACACTTTAAAAAGACAAACGCAACTAACTAAAAAAGCTTTCGCAAGTAGTATCTAGGCGTTATAGGACGTATTTAAATTTGCTACCACCTGTAACAACTACTCGTACCTATTCGCAAAGTGTAACTTCGCTAGCGTAGGCTTTGCACATTGCTTACTAAAACAATATCAATTTTTCAAACATCTGGTTAAATAAATCTATTATTGTTTCCTCTTCTTTCTTTTTTGCTATTATCAAAGTCTACCGTGTAGTCGCTCAATCTATATAGTATTCTGTAGGGTAAACGTCGTATTCGAAGTAGCTTTTTATACTATCGTAAACTTTGCGAATGGTAGTTACTTTTATCAAAAAGGTTAAATAATAGTTTTTTCCATAGCTTATAAAATTTCGGGAAATAGTAAGTAAAAACCAAAAGTGGAAACTTCCATACATTTGTAAATATTCAAAAAGAGTGTTATCTTCGTGTCGAAAAGGTTGTCAGGCTTTACATTGTACTTCTCTATATCGTTTCAAATCTTGGCGAAGTTCATAAAAAGTTGGTAATTGTTATTAACTATCTTAACAGGTCTAAGAGACAGATCGCAATAGTCATCCTAATCTTTATTAGTGGTATTTCCTAGTGCTACAAGCCTTAAAGCTGCCAAGGCACGATATTAAGGATAATTTCCAGTTACCTGACCCGATGAGTAAAGTCCTATAATAGGATCTATGGTAGGCTTACGCATGTAGGCAAACTTGTCGTAAAAAGGGTTTTGGGAGATTTAGAGATTTTGATCAAAGTGATAAGGGGCTAAAAAAGCTTAAAGGTTTTGTGGGACTTAATGATTCTACTTAATTGACTAATGTCAAGCGCTGACGTCAATTCCTTTGGCGCCATTAGCAGCTGCTACTTTACGCGCTTCTACGCTGCTAAGGGCGTATTCCACACTGTTACGTAAAGGGGCTAAACTGCCGAGCAGGTTAATAGGTTCCTTATCGTTAACGTGTAAAAAGGCTTCACTTAACTAAGGTTAAAGGGGTGGCCCTCTAGATTTCGTATAAAAATGTTAAGGTTCTTCCTCATCTTTTCCTTTAAGATATTGTTTTAAAGGCATTCCAAAAGTTGAGCCAAGTCTAAAAGAGTCTTTGCCAACCTGATAACGTTCTTTTCTGAGATATAAATCCTCCACATCTTAATTTCTTCACTTAAATTTAACTTAAAACCCTTTTAAAACTTTTCCTACATATTGATAATCTAGTCGTCAAAAAACTTACGGTATTGGTAAAAAAATGTTGTTGCGGTTAAGTTCTTCGCCTTAATCGGGGTCGATAATGTAAAAGCTAACGAATTTAATCAAATACCTATCTATTACGTCTTTATCGACATCGTAACCCCAAATCTCTTTATCAAAATTCATGGTAAAATAGGGTTCGAAGGCTTTAATTACCTTCATTAGCTTTCAATTAAATGCCATCTCAAAGTTCTGGCTAGTATAGGACTTAATAGGCGAGGTACTTAGTGATCTTTATGCTTAGAAACTTAGTGTTTTAGCGTAAAGTTATATATAAACTTAGTAACTTGATGTTGAATTGCGCGACGTGGCTTTTCTAGCGCGAATTGGCGAATCTTGACTTTTTCGCTTAAAACAGCGATCTTAACGATTAAATTGACGTAAGGGAAAATAAAAGACTAAGTTAAGGGTTAAGGTTTAATATAAAGATTAAGGTCAAACATCGTTTGTTATTATTAGTAAAAGACGAAAGTCAAAAGTTATAAGATATAGGACTTAGTTGTTTTTATATTAGTAACACCCGCAGTATTACTAACTTAGTCGTTTGCTAACTTGCCGATTGGAGACTTTTCACCGTCAATCTCAACGCTTTTTAAAAAGGATCTAGTAAAGATTACTTAGTGTTTTTTCAAGTAACGATACCGTTGCTTATTTTAAAATTGCCGTTATAGACTGACGCAACCTAAGAGTCTTCTCTGTTTTCCTGCTATTATAGACTAGCATAGTACTAATATAGGCCCTTCGTAAGAATCTTTCCTCTACCCTAACGATAACGCAAAGCGTAACAACTGGAAAGTAATTTCTTCTTCTATTTAGCCAATCTCTACTTAACCTAATAAACACTAATTATTATTAGTAGGCTTTTCCTAACAGGCCTTTAGATTTTTCAACGTTGTAAATTCAATTAGTCGAAGTAATATTAGTATTGTATGTTCAAGTAGTGGATGTATTGTTCTAGGTTTGGCAGACCGCTAGCTGGTTTTCACATTAATTTGTATGGCTAATTTCTTGGTCCGTGCCTCAGTGTGAAGTGTGGCCATACTGCACTTGACTTGTATTCAAATACAGTAGGTCCATACAAAACAATACGCTTAACTTACAGTTAGTATACTCAATTTTACTGTAAGTAAAATTGACCTACTGCACTGCAAATACTATTATTCTAACAGTAATTTCATTTAAAGCCTAATAGTCGATATAAAACCGTAATCCTTTTTTTGGTTTAAGAATTAGTAATATTGGCGCCGCAACCGATGAAGAGTTCGCGCAAATATAACCCTTATTTATTAATTTCGTAACCTAACGTTTCAATTTGAGAAATTCGTCCTGTGTTATTGAATATAACAGCTTACATAGTTATTTCGATAGAGATTCATTTGCGTTCGGTTTAATATAAATGTAATAATCGAATTTTCCGCTGTGAAGAGGTAAGGCTATTACCTTTTTCTTATTCAATCAGTCACGGAACTTTATTAATTCGGATAAAAAACGTAACTAATCCATTTCCATTTTCATGACGATCGACTCCGTAAACTATAAAATCCGCATTATTTTATCAAAATTTATAATCAAAGTTAAGTATGATATATTCTCTATACGTCATATTATCCGTTTAAATCGGGTAATTAAATCACGAAAAACCGATTTTATAACCCCTCGTATATCCTACAATATAATGAGTATTATTATGATATTAATAGTTCATATGTCTTACCTATTAACCACTAAAAGATTACCACCAACGTTCAATATTAATTATTAATACTGTATTTGTATTATTTTAGAATTTAAATCCTGATTTATTCCAGAAACAATATATATTCTTATTGGGTTCGACTATTCATATTTATTTACACGAAACTTGGCTATTTGGATAATATACGTATTTCGCTATAATCTTAATATTATGCCAACATTTTGAAGATATGATAACCGAATTTACTCTACCCATAACCATTATACCAAAGCCTCGCTTGCAGTATAATAACAAATATAATTAAAATCAACTTAAGCGTTTAGAATGTAAATATCATTAAAAAATGAAAATAAAGAATGAATTTTCGTTCATATATATTTAATTATATTAAACTCCTTTTTACCTATTTGTACAATTATATCGTTAAGGTTACATAATTTTTATACGAAGTTATTTTCAGAAATTATAATTTTCTTATTATTGTTAGTAAAGCACATTTATTTATCTTTTTGATTCGAATTAATTAAAATTATATCGAAAGAAAAACTGGGTGAAATCCGTAACCACGTTAGTAATAATCCGTCGAAATATAATGTAGGTAAATTCCTGTAATTTATTTAACCCGGCGTTTATTTGCTGTTATCCACGTCTCCGATATCTTTAATACTAAACATATATCCAACTGGATTGTTATAATAACTAGCCGCGATTACTGCGACCTATTGACAAGGATATCTAAAAGATATAAACTTTTGTCATAATTGTATTTTTTATCCGGCCATTATACCTATACGGATTACGATAATTATCGACTAAAAAGTTGTTTTAAATTTAAAGACTTCAACTTATATATGAATTCGCGATACTTTGCTAAAGCTGCGATATAGTTAATACATCTAACGCCTACCGCAATAAATTTATCTCGAATGCGTAAAAATATAAGAAAGCGTAGGTAATTATATTGAACGAATGAAGGCTAATTTAATCCGCACATTGAAATTAATAATATTTCGAACGTTATAATAACTGGTACCTATAGGTTTTTATCATTTATAAACAATCCTTTCAGCTCGACTAAGGTCTTATTTGCACGATAAGAGTTGTTGAAATCAGTCCTAATATAGTCTAAGATCTTATTCGTATAATATATAGCTTTGTATTGGCAGGCTTCGTAATGTGTCGTAATAATTTGCTTGACCACGGGCGTATAATTACCCTATACGTAAAGAAAAATATACTAACCTTTTCCGATTTACATTTTATCCGCATTGAATATAAATTCAATCTTTTAACGCATCGTTACTTGCGTAAAGATAAATTTATTCAATTACGGTTAGTTACATAGTTTTCGACTACTCTTAAACATTAGAAACTCATTACGAGTCACCGTTAAATCGGCTTCGAGTAATTCAATTTTAATAACAACTCAAACAAAGTTATATATAGGGTCGAAAAAAGTTAATGAATAAGGTTATTATATTTACTTTATAATAAACGTGATATCGCTTATAATATATTATAAACGAAATATATCGGCTTAAAGAGATTTTTAAAGAATATGAGGTATATTTATTAAGGTAGAAAACTACGTATTCGCCAACAGCCTATCTTACCCAAGAACGTTAGGATGTAACGTAAAATTATTAATGTTTGCTATCGATTCGATTGTTATAAGTAATATTTTTTAAAAAGATAAAAGAAAAAATTAATAATATATTATTATTTAACCTACGATAATATGCCAAATATGTGCTAAATGGGGTTTATTATGAAATTATAGTCCGAAAGACTCGAAAGAGCTATAGTAGTCCTTTGTATGAGATTTATGGACATGGTCAGTACCCCTCCCATCACATGCCCTCGCATGTACTGCATACGAATCACACCCGTACCAAGCCCGAGCCAAGTACTGCATATCCCGTTACGTGCACAGTCACGTAAACTATAGACTCAATGGCCAATGGCTTGATTTCATCACACAGAAAACGTTTCATCGACTTATTTATTACTGTCGAAGACAGATTGTATTAGCTAATTCGCTTAGCTTGATGATTTGAATCGGATATAACAAAAATACAAAGTTCAATTAAAGTTATATAAAATATCACAGGATGATTAATAATTTCAATAACTATTTTTCAGTTGAAAGTACTTAGAATCATAAATAAACCGTTTCATGTTCTTAATTACTCCCCACAAGGACGTCACTGCCCAAAATAAAAATTCACACATCAATTTTCTATAAACTTCTTTTAGTAATGAGAATATTCTTGACTTTATGCTTTATTGATTCCATTTATAATTACTTTAAAGCTTTGTTTTACGATATAATCCTTTTTCAATTGTTTCGTAATTAAATATATTCACTCGTTAGATGATTATATACTCTAAAAACCATTAAATTTAGCATTGTACTTCTACGGCCAATTAAGTGATTTAAGCTCTTTACCACCACTTACCAATGTGTATTCTGGTCCATAAAGATTTTAATATCTAAATTCTGGATATTAAATGCTTTTTGGAGTAACGTATAAGCCCTTTCAGTCTTTCTGATACTTCAATTGGTTTTAATAGTTATCTATTGACATTGAATCTCTATAATTTTAGTATCAATTTAAAACCTCATAGCCGTAAAATTAGTGTTGATATTGAAAGACATAAAGTTTATTAACCTTAGGTATATATCTTTTCACAGTGTTCTAAATGTTTTCAAAATATAATTTGAGGACATCGATTCAAAGAATTTGTTGTTATGGACTGAGGTTTTGGATTCATAGAATGAAGAACAAAGTTAACATCTAAGTAAAATACAGTAGCTCAAATCTTCGAATCGAATTCCATATTATTTTTCAAAACAACCCCAATCCTTTTAAGTACCTGAAGGAACATATAGTAATGATAGTAAAACTTTTCGATAAAGTTTAATATAGAGTATTTGTATCCCTATCTCTTTCGAATATAACGACTTGTTATAACCCATCAACGGTTATTTAATTAAAAGGTAGAAATGTTCAATATACTCTTGACTGTATCAAGATGATTAACGTTCCCTTCAATTACTAAATATGAAATTATAGGTATCTCTATCTAAAAGTGAAATCAAACATTCAACCCTCGTTAACCAGCTTATTAATACTAATATCAACATTAATACCAAGAGGACTTATGTTTCCTAAGTAAAAGTTAAATGAGGTAAAGTTCTTTAGAATATAAAAGGCAATCGGTTCAACAACTTTTTTGGTTTTCTATTTTACTATCACTAGGGAGCATCCTCTATGGAGTAAGTCATTTCCTGCTATAAAACAAACCTATAAATACTAGCAAAAAAAAAAAAAAACCATAACCAGAGTCCTCGTAGGGGTCATGAATAAACTCCAGTTCCCTTATGCTATCTTTCCAACAAAACATCAGGGTGCCTTATAGTTCAGAGACTCGTAGGCATATAAACCACAGCCCTGGTTGTGTTGAAAAAGGCGGCCTAGTTTTTTCCCACTCGGCGTTTTTTTGCGCTGAGGATACGATATTATAATCATTCAAGTAAGGGGCCCTATCAGATAAATAAAAAAGATAACTTGTGAAAAGGGCGAAGGTAAAACGCGATATAATTACGTAGGCTATAAATCTCCGTAAAAATTATCAAAGGATTCTTATTCGATCAATGGTCTGTACATCATATGTCTAGAACAAAACAAAATGAAGAAAAAAAACCTTAATAAATTTAAAGGGACTGAGGACGGAGCTGTCGCTCAACATGATCGGATTCTGTCTATAATCCTCGATGGAGAAGAAAGGAGAGACCCTTGCTAGGGAGTTGATACGGAGCTGTAGAAAGAGGAGTAAACCGGTCACGTAACGGGTGAGGGTATGCTCCTGTATGGCTTCTATGCGGCTTTGAAGCACCGTATGAGAGTGGATAGCAACCACTAGGGCTAGATCTCTCGTGACCATTAGCTCAAACACTAGTTTGTGACAATAAAATCGAATTTTACTAATATTTTTTGCATTTGACATAACGTTAAAAATCAACTGTATAATAGTAAACGCTCATTATACAAGTAATTTATTCCTGGTATCGGTTTTCCCATTAATATATCTAGTAGAATTAATAAGGAAAAAACGAGCGACCCGCACGCAGGCGGTCTCCATACGCACTGCACACCTATGCCATTAAGCGACTGCATCGAACCCACTCCTCTCCCCCTTAGGCCTTTAAAATTTAAACGCGTCCTAGAGTCTTCTTCCCTAAACTTAGACTTCTCTTTCCCCGGTTCGCCGGTTTTTGCCTGCCCCTCTTTACTCTTACGAGCTTAATTTTGGACGGGTTATATTCAATCCTTGTTGAACAAAAATTGAGTAACAGGGTTTAATTATATGAAAAGGGCTCCAGAAATTAATATACTTATTATATTTATAAAAATCTCTTTTCATTAGGTATATAAAGACCTGTAACTTATAAACTATAATTAATAAACGTAAAAGCTGGTTTATCCCTGTTGTTGTAGTTGTTGCCACTAGGTTACTAAGTGTTTATCGCGTCGAAGTCGTTGCCAAAACATTAGTTAGTCGTTTTACATCCCTTCGGCAGCCTTTCTACGTCGTTATAGAAGAGGTGAAAGGCGGTTTCACGAAAACTTCGGCTTCAGAATTGATAGGCAACTCTTTATTGCGTTCATTTTCTTAAGTTCAAGGCGGCGCCGTTAACGACGGTAATGAAGATAGCGGTAGCGATATGAGTTTATTTAAAAACGAGCTCGTGGCGTACGTCCTCTTCATCACTCCTATTAACTCCTCCTCTTCGAAAACTATGTTTTCGCCTCCTTCCATCCAAGCTTTATCCCCGCTTAAGTGAAATAAGCATGATAAAAGAAGGCAATTGAAGTTTTAGTGGACGTCGTAATCGAATTGTTGAATATTTAGGGTACGTGATTTATGGTAAACTGAGCCATTGTTATTATAATAGTGTCAGTGATATCGGTAGAGCTTGTAGAAATAACGAAATATATATAGCCGGTGGACCCAAAAATTATATATTACTGGTGGTTAAAAACATTATTATTGCTGGCTGATATTGGATGTGGATTGAAATAAGCCTCAATATAACTTATTTATAGTTGAATAAAATGATTCGTTTTGCAAGAAGAAAAAATCACAGGTTAGAAATAACCTTACTTATATACATTTTATGTACTTTCCTATCCGGGAACCTTCTGTCTTTCCTGGTTCATCACTTCCACAGCTTTAAAAAGGTAAGCAAATGTATTAAGTACGTAATACCCCGCTTTCTTTTATATTGTATGTAACTTCCATCCGTATCGAAAAACCTTTAAAATTTATAAGATGATTCAAAATCCTTATACTCGTAGTGTATTATTATAAAACAGATGAATGTTTTTTTTGTAATAACGAAGACATAGAAAAAAGGTTGTTTTATGATACTTTGTTTTGAATTCTGGTCCTGGTTCCATTAAAATATGTAAATCTTTTACTTTGATACAATGAAATTAATTGATATTATTTTTGAAGTATCCTTCCATTTAATCCATTTTTCATTTCCATTTTAATATATATTTTATACTATTAGCAGACAGAAATTTATTCTAATTCAAATGAATGTAGTTTATGAATTCTCCACTCGCAACCCTTTCAAATATTGGGTTAATAATAATATCCATATACCTAAGGCTTTATTTCGCTATTCAAAGTTCGTATAAAGCTTGAATAACGGTATAGAATCGGTTATATGGTTATTAAGAAAATGTGGAAACATTACCCATTAAACTTTATATTACATAAATAAAATTTACAAACACCATGATTTCTTTTAAATAAACGCGAATGAATACTTATAAATCCTGGAGTACTTTAATTGACTTCGCTTTAAGGACGTGATTAGTAGGATAGGGGTGGCTGGACCCGAATATAATGATGTAAAAGTTATGAAAAACGATGTATTTATAATCGACAAACATTTATACATTATAATATTACTTAAACCTATTGATGAAACCTATAATGTAATTAGATTTAAGATAAGAATATTACTCTTTAAATGAAATTAAGGTTGCCTTTTTAATAATATTTTCGTAAGGTTTGTGGTAAATTCTGGGAAAAATTATAGGGGTTTGGTTACAGGGCATAAAAAGGTGGAAAACTTGTCGTTTGCAATTATTAAACGTAATATAAAGTGTATTATTCTGCTTTTTTTTTGCTATCGGGTCGTAATAAGTTTCCCAAATTAAAAGAATAATTTTGTGGTACCGTTGTTGTCGCACGAAATCGTATGAATCACTTAGGTATATGTTGATTTGATCCAATTACCTTAAGTGCCGATACAGCAAGGTTCTACTATACAGTATTACAGACGAAGCGATCGGTGCCGTTATAATATAGTGAATAAACGAGTATTTAAAATTGATAGTTTTGACACTAAATATGAATTGAAGTTATTATTATTTAAACCCCATTATATAAAAAGGTATATCCATATTCTTAAGGTTAACAGTATTGGGCGAAATCTTATATAAGAGAGAGATTGTCTTCTTTGCGACTGTTAAAGGGACTTTTGGAATAGTATTACTTGCAATGCAGTGGGTCAACTTTACTTACAGTAAAGTTGACCGTACTGCAAGTGTATTTCTTTGTGCGGACTTACCGCATTGGGTGTAAGTTGAGTGCAGTACGCTGCACTTTACACTAGAGCACGGGCCAAGCAATTGGCCATACAAATTATAGTGCAGACCAGCTAGCGGTTTGCTAAACCTAGAATAATGCATCCACCACTTGACCGATATAATACTACTGTTACTTCGACCAATCGAATCGACAATATTACAACGATCTAAAAACCTGCGAATACTGATTGGTACTTATTAGGTTAAGCATAAATTGGCTGAGTAGAAGAAAAAGCTACTTTTTGGTTACTCTTTACGGTTACTACAGTTAGGGTAACGGCAAGATTTTTGCGAAAGGACTCTATTAGTACTATGTTAGTCTCATAACGGCAGGAAAACAGAGAAAAATTTTGGGCTACATCAGTCTTACAATGGCAATCAGTGAATTAGCGATGGTATCTCTATTGAAAAACACCAATAAATTTTTATTAATCTTTCTTGAAAACGTTATGATTGATTGTCAGAAGTTTCAAAGTTCGGTAACTTGGTAAAGGGCTAAGTTAATACTATTACAGGTGCTAATACAATAGAAAAACGAATAAGTTCCTACGCTAAACAACCTCTATCAATAAACGAGCTTCGACCTTACCCTTCACACTAAACTTTTGCCTTACTTTACTCTTTTAACTCCCCCTACATCAATTTAATCGTCAAGTTCGCTGCTTTGAGCGAAAACACTAAGAATTGCCCAACCTCGCTAAGAAAACCACGTTACGCGACTCCATGCTAAATCGCTAAGTTCCTACGCCTAAAATCACTAAGTTCCTCGCCCCACACGGTTTATATAATCCTAAACCTTAAGATTGCACCTACTCCAAAGATTTAAAAGGGAATTGATACCCTTGAAACTGCCTTTACCAAGTTTTACGACGAAAACTTTTATACGTTAAATGTCGATGAAAAAAAAATGGAAAAATACCTTATTAATTTTATTGGCTATTATATTGTTAAATACGATAATACTAAATATTCTAACTCTGTCGTTAGCAATTTTCGTAACCTTTGTAACGACTGGATTATCAATATATAGATTTTAGTTTTAAAGGGGGTTACGTTAAGGATTAAAACAGAACTTAAACGGTAAAAAGTCTATATATTACCACAAGACATTACAAAGCTAGCGTAAAAACTTTTTCATCTATCACAGTTTCAAAAACGCCCTTAAAAACTATACCCTAAAGAAAAGGTTATTAAGGAACCTTATTGCTTTTACACGCGATCTAAGGGACCTCCCTTTTACCCTTAATTAAGTTAGATATTTTTACGTGCGGGCGATAAGTATATTGACCTACTAGTCAGCCTAACACCTCCAAGTACTAGCGTAGAGTACTCTTTTAGCGGTAGGAGGGCACGTAAAGTAGCGCCCGCCTATATTGTCAGGGGTATTAACGCTAACGCTTTACAACAGTTAATTAAGTAAAATCGTTAGGCTTTCCAAAATCCTCAAGTGCTCATTTCTCCTTAGCAATTACATCGACAAGCCCCTTAAAACCCTTCACTATTTAAATTTTCCTACATACGAAAGCCTACCATGGGTCTTACTACAAAACTTTACCCCTCGGGCTAAGCGACTAGCAATTACCCTTAACACCATGTCTCGAAAGCGTCAAGGCTTAAACTGTTAGGAAACATTATTTAAGGTTAGGATAACTATTGCAACTTTCCTTGAAAACCTATTAAGATAATTAATATTAATTACAAGCTGTTTATCGGCTTCGCCAAGATTTGAAACAACGTAGAGAAGTATGACGAAAAGCTTTACAACTTCCTCAATACAAAGATAATGCCCCTTTTAAACATTTTTAAATGGATAAAGGTTCCTTTTTTAGGTTTTGACTTACTATTTACCCGAATCCTTATAAGGCACTCTAAGGATTACCACCTAATTTTCCTTACCAAAGCTATTACGTTTCGCGAGATTTACTATAGCATAAAAAGCCACTTCGAATACGACGTTCACCTTACGCAATATTATACAGATTGGGCTACTACGCGGTAAATTACAGTAATAGCGAAGAAAGAGGAGGAAACACTCATAGACATCCTTAATTAGATATTTAACAAGTTAATAATATGTCAGAAATCAAAAAGAAAATCCTACTTTAGTGAAGCTACACTTCGCGATCAGGTACGGGTAGCTGTTACGGGCGTTAGCGAGTTCGAATATGCCTTATAAAGCTCAGATACCACTTAAAAAGGCTTTTTTAGCCAGTTGCGTTTTTATTTCAACACTGCAATAACGAGTATACTAAACTTGCTTGATATATACTCCCAAGCCGGCAACTTTATTAATATAGGTAAAGAAGACCTTACGGTGGTTAATTACTTCGACCGCAAATACGGGCGCCTACAACGCCTAAGGTTTGGCTTACCGGCTACAAACTGAAGGTAATTACCATGTTAACGTTAACAAGGCTAAGATTTAGGCGGACTTGTTAATCGTAAGTATTATCGTTGTGATAGTAGCAAGAGAAATTGAATTTGTAGTAAGTTTAGCTTTTAGTTAATTCGGTACCCTTTAGCCGAGCTTAATGATAAAATTATAGTATATTATGTCTAATACCTTATTATTTTCAAACAGGATTACTTGGATTAAATCTCAAACTTCGAAGACGACGAGCCAATTAACGGCGTTAATACTCCCAAGTAAATTAAGTAATATCAAGATACTATTCTTGGTACGGCCTAGTAACTAGCCGACTACGCGTTTTTATACCATTTAAATGGTAATAATCCTTCCCTTTACCTTAAATAAACCTTCAACCCTTTATATACCTTTAATCTCTGCGACCGTTACGCGAATCATAAGTTTTACGATGTTATACCAGATATAGGAGCAGTAAGTTACTTAACAAGAAGTTATTTGTAATACATGTCACTACGAAGGGAAAATACTACATCTATTGAAATTAATCGTTACCATACTAGTAAGATTAAAGTTAGCTTTAAACTAGGTGAGTAACTATTGTTATTAGGAATAACGGTAATTAAAATTGTTGTGTGAGTAATTACATTTTATATCCTTAAATTCCCTATTCTTTCTTTACTTTGCTTGGAGGATATGAAACCATTAGCGTTAATGTTAATGTTAACGTAGATGAGCTAGTTAAAAACGGCTAGAGGTTTCCACTTACCCTTAAGTAGGGACACTTATAGCCTTATTGTTAAGGCCCAGAAGAAGTAGTATTAAATTCAATGGAGCCGGAGATACGTTAACTATACCAGCGTTCTTATTATCTAGCCGTTAATAGACTATATAAAGTCCCAAAATCTGTAAGGTATAACGATATGAAATACTTTGCCCTAAAAGTTATGAAAAGATTTTACTACTATTGCTAAACGTATTCCTAAGCCTCCCGAAGATTTAAGTTTACACTAAAAGATGATAACGTTTTTAATTAAGAAATCCTTATCGATATATTTTAATTGGATATTAAGCTTGTCCTTACATCATTCATTCCGTAACCTCTTTTGATGGGGTGAAGTTTTTAAAGTCCCTTACAATAAAAGATACGTAGGAAACGTTAAGGATAGTATAGATTAATACGTACCTGGGCCTACCTAATGTTGTTGTTTACGATGCCGGTACTAATTTTACCATGGTAAAGTTTTAAAAATATATTGAAATAATCAGAATTTAGTGTAAACTAGTACCTTTAAAACCCTATTAAAGTATTGGGAAGGTTGAAAGGGTATATACCCTATTTCGCCGAGTGTATAATATCCTTACGTTGGAAATCGGAAGTTTTACGAATCCGGAGGTACACCTATAGATAGCAGTAAAGGGTCTAAACAATACTGTTGGCCCTGACGGCTTAGTGATAATGTTGTTAGTCTTTGGAGCGTATTTACGCTTAACGAGCGAATCTCTCTCCTCGGAAATGTAATGATCACACTAAATACCCGTGAGTATATAGAAGGTGTCAGAGGGTTTATGTTATCAAGAAGGTAGCAGAGGTGCTGAGTGAACAATATCGCAACCGTGCAAGTAATGATCAACAGCTGTGAGGCTATTCAAAATATACTGAGAATGAATACTTAGACTGATAACTGAAGAGCTATGAAGGAAATACTATCTATATAGTGATAACCGTGTCCTTATATATCCGTGCCTTCATACCGTTTTCAGTACTGGATCACTTGGATTAGTGCTGATCTCACTGATCCTAATCACATGATTGGCTAAGTCATTTCCGCTGACAAAGGAAAGATGTTCCCCGCCTAATGTGTTAGACTTCGGGCTCAGATTTACACTGGCTTGCTTCCTGACCCGCTATCATGCTTGAGTCGTGACAGAAAAGTAATTCAAAACGTGTTGAGGCTTATAACAAAGATTTAAGGGAATTGCGAAGTGAATCGGCACGCTGTTAGATTAATAAGGCTTTTAATACTAGGAATAGCCTTATAACAATCGACGTATTTACTTTACCATTGTAAAGTGAATTCTTTGTGTAGTAGGAGCAGGGTAAATAGGAGTGCCCGTATAAGATATTAAATATAGCGAATTCCGAATTAATTGTTAAAATGGTTAATAGCCTTATATCTTTTCGAATTATATAGGGTAAGCCTTATACGAGAGTCACTAACGATAAAAACCTTTAAATTGAATAACTAATTCAACACAAACCCCCTTTACCCGCTATCAATAAACCGATGAATACCGTCGGTGCGGACGACTTCCGAAGAAAAGGAACTTTAAATAGAAGGAATATATACCGAGCCGAATTTACAATATTGCTTAGGTAAGTATGAAAGAAAAGGATAATAAAAACTTAGTATTAAAGTTTCAAGTGTAAGGGATTATTAAGACCTTAGGAAAACATTTTAAGGAAAATGATAGGATCGAGATTAATAGCCTATTAACTTGAGGGATTGTACAATTCGTATCGAAAATCTATTTTAATCTTTAAAACCCAAACATTGCGATTTTTAAGTCGAAGATTATTTACGTGGTTAAAGGCAAGAATACGGGGCGGCCGTACGAAAATTTACGTATAATCGCTTAAGGATACAGCGATAAAGATAAGGATTAGATCCTAATATAGTCGCTCATAATTTAGAAAATTAGCTAGCGTATGGTAATTGCATTAGCAAGTTCGATAGGCAAAATTAAAGGTAAATTTACGTTTAATAGCCGTAATATAACGTAAGCCCATACGTAATTAATAACGAATTTACAGCGATCGTATTATTAGAATTGCCATAGAAACTTCTTGTTATTTACCATTTAGACATAGTAATGCGATGTATTAAGCTATTGTACATATTAGTTAAAGCAGGCGTTTATTGGTTTCTAACCTATTAATCGCATTTTAAATTACGGCTGGTAATAAAGATTTTAATATACTACTCGAATTTTTTGGTAACGTAAAGTAGAGACTTTGGCGTGGTAGGTATATAAATTGACAATACCCTTTTTGTCGCAATGGTTAGCCTTATGATACTGGCATAACAGATGATTAAATATTGTAAGTTCTGGAATTATTAGTTAGTAGCAACTTTAACGATAAATAGTTAATTTAACTTTAATAAATCGTTAATCCGTATACCTAGTGTTAATATTGGCTTAAGATTTGGTTAAAAGGGTTACGACGCTAATTTAGTTATAATTAACAAGACTGATGTAGCCAGGGCTGAACGTTACTTAGAATAGTGTATTCAAGGCAGTTATATTACTATCTTATGCCAATCGGAAGCCTTTTACAACCTATTAATCGCCGTACATGTATAATAACCAACGGATAAAGAGTTTAACTGGTTCAACAAAAGGCTTGAATAGTAGATGCGGAATTTGGACCGCGGGATTGATATGGTTTCAATCGGCTTGTTGAAGGCTAAGTTAATAATCTTTATGAACGGGTCCTTTGTAAATAACATCGATATATTTTTATAAATAGGTTTTTGAATAACTTTCGTTATCGAAGATAAATGGGAAGACCAGTTTAGTATTATCGGTAACCTAATCTACTAATTCGTCGTTAAGTGTAAGAGGATTATATGAAGCGTGTTGTCATCGGAGGTATATAGTATAACAATGGGCTTTAATATAGGTATAGCATTGTGAAAAACTCTTAATATTATTATTAGGTAGTTAAAGATTCCTTTCATCCCGGTAGTGATATGTATCAATTCGAGGAGCCTTTTCTAATTCTTTTCGAAACTCGGAACAAATGATGAAAAACGCTTGATAATCGATGTAATAATATTTTGTAAAGCCTATAAAGAGAGAGAAATTAAGGAATTCCAATAAATCGATAGCAAAAATAACTCTACTAATGTTATAACAAAAGTATCATTAAACAAGGCCTTAAAAAGGTTTGTGGATAGTAATAGGATGATTATACATATCGAGGACTACGTTAATAGGCCGCCCGGAAAACCCAAATCACGTAATAGAAGACAAGGATGTATTAAAAAACTGGAAGACTGTTAAGGGATTGATAATAATAGTTTGTTAAAGTAATACGGCTAAAGTAAAAGTCTATTGAGGTTGTGGTGAAAGAACTTTTTCTAAGAGTTGATAAACTCGGACCTCGGAACGGAGGAATAATTAAGGCTAAATAGGGTTAACTTACATGTAATTGGATGCAATTTAGTAGAATTTAACTGGAATTGAAGTGATCTGGTCAGTTAACAAGGAGGCAATTAAGTAGTAATCGAAAAAGATTAGTCAGTTATACTGGCATACGCATACAAACTAAAAATCCGCCAGTATTAGACTAATATTATATGTAATTCAGTAGGTCAACTTTACTTACAGTAAAATTGACCGTACTGAAAATGTCTTGCTTTGTACGGATTTACCGCATTAGGTGTAAATCGAGTGCAGTATGCTGCACTTCATACTAAGGCACGGGCCAAGTAATTGGCCATACAAATTACAGTGCAGATCGGCTAGCGGTTTGCCAAACCTAGAATAATACATCCATCACTTAACCAATACAATACTACTGTTATTTTGACTAATTGAATCGACAACGTTGCAACGATCTAAAAACCTGCAAATAGGGACTGTAATCTTTTTTAAACCCTTTTTACCACGATTAGTATGTCAGTTTTCGATGGAATAGATAATTATAAACATGATAGTAACGACAATGGCAGTTCAAAAAAGGTGCGGCGAAAAACTGTATTTTATATGGAATGGTCCCTTATAATACCGTACGATTTTTAAGGCTTTCGCTTAGCATTTTCAGACATAGGCGTACCTTAACATAACCAGATTAAACTAAATATTAACGTAAATCAAATACCTTAGCATATAGAAAAAGGTTTGTAATGGAGTAAATTAATTCTAAACAGATTGATATGGGTAAATTACTATATTTTACTAAGTGAAACGAATTTTAGCAATGGGTAATAAAAAGAAGTTAAAGTTTTCCGAAAGGAAAACTAAAATATTATTCTTTTCTCATTAATCCGTCTTCTATAGGTTCGTTTTTGAACTTTAAACGTTATTTTCAAAAAAAAAAACGAAACCCGGAAAAAACGTTATTTACGTCAATAAAAATCCGTAAAAACCAAAATTTGACGAAATACGATATTGAATCATATTTAAAATTAGAGGAAATAGAAATCTTTGCAAAATTTCATAACCAAGGTTTATGGATATTAACACTATTTGATATCGAATCTTTGTTACCCTCCTGGATAAAAAAGACTTTAATTACGATAAGTAATTTCAAATAAAACCTAAATCTCTATATTTTCCATATAAGGTGGTTGTAAAATGACCCTTCGAAACCCTTAAATATATTACGACAAAGAATTTACACGAATTCATTTTTCATTAATGTGGATGAAATATTATATGTTAAAAACGTTATAGGATTTATAGCGGATTGTTAAAGCTTTTTGCCACCATGTTGGTTGTTTTACAAGCTGTGATGAATTAGCATTTATAATATTTTACGTACTAAGATACGCATTAGAACTTTGAAATAGACCAGGATATAAGTAATAAGCTTTTGGAAACGAATATTCATTCGTGTTATATCCTTTAATTTTGGTATTATCAATATCTTCAATTATTATTATACCTAGAAAATGAAACTCTCAATGTATATATTTGTTGTAAAAGATACGGAGAGTCCATATTATGGAGTATCAATAAGTCGTGAGTCGGCGTATTATTATATGGTTAAGTTTGATTATCGTATCACATATGTATATAATAATACGTCGCAAATTTTTATTGTATATTTTAACGTTTAATGAGATGATACATTAGATACCGTTCTAACTATCGTGAAGATCGTCAACAAGATTTTGAATTGCGAAACATTTGACCAAAAAATGGTTTTATAAAGTTGGAACTATTAATATATGTTCAAAATAAATTAACTTTCGAATTCATATAAAAAGGCCCCCAAATGCAAGTGGGATTTATATCAGTTGATAATCTTATAGGCTCTTATATAGTTGGCAGTTTATTCTAGTTTAGGTTTTTATAACCTGGCGTGGGTTTATTACATTTTTATAAGGAAATTTATACGCTTAACGAATCCAATACTTCGCGGGAGGACCGTATCCTTGTTTTTATATAGTAACGAATTTTCACAATTTTAAATATTCATTAGTATATAATTTTGACCTAAGATGTGACTGGTTTGCTAACCTTATATTGGGAGTTATTTATAGGTAGGCTAAAACACCCGCTTACATGTGTACGGAGGCGGAATCCATTATTTCGGTAATAGGTAATAACGAGGCTATTATAGCAACAATCATATCTCTAAACTTTAGTAATTTCGTTCCGGTATTCTTACGTAAACAATCGAAACCATAAAATGGCCTCACAGTTCAAAGGGTAGTAAATAATAGTTTGTAAGTCTAGTTGTTATTGAAGTTAGGTTGTATTACTGTAGAAGCTCCAGTAATATTTGTATAAGTAAAATCGAGTACGTAATTTAAACATTGAATGAAAACTTTTCCTTTTTGTTAAAATGTGTGCCGGTTGCACAAACCTAGTGATATAAAGTTTTCTCTTTATATACGCTATCTAGAGTTGATTTCGTTCGACTATATATAAAATTAAAATACTTGTTAACGATATTACGAAGCCCAAAAATATAGTTGTAAATTTTAGCTAAGATGTTGTTAATAAGTGAAATCAGGTATATTTTTCCTACATTCATTACGTCATTCATAATCATTCAAAATAACTTTGAAAATCCTGCCGAATTTGTATTACAGTTGGAGAAACGTTCTTTTTTAATATAGGAGAGAATCAGGGGTTTTGTGGCTAAAATTATTCGGCGTTAAAGCTTCTTTATAGAAACGTTTCCATCTCAATTAAGAATTTGAAAAACGAAATCAAAAATAAGGTGACATTATATTAATTTTAATTATAAGCTTTTCATCTATATCAAAATTTCAATATGTTAATAATATTCATTCCTTTAAACATATACCTTATATACGATGTTTGATATATAATATTTATTCTATATTTATGTACCTACATAATTATAAACCCCGGATTTGTTCTTGGTGTTTAGTAACACCTTATTACTAAATTGGTGGTTTTAAAAGATATGATGAATACTCTGAAACGTTAATAGCGGTCGAGCTAGAGAAGGAGATAAGGGTTTAGTTTATTAGGTCGTTACAATTCGAATTGTTTATAAGGGCCAGTTTATTGGTTAATGAGGCATAAAGAATGGAAAGTAAACTATGAACGTAAACAATTTTATGATCGAAATACCTCTGCTATATATGGCTTGCATCATAACGGAAATTATGGTTGACAATCTAATTACAAGGGTTTTGGAAATGTTAAAACTTATTTTCGTAATTTTAAAGGTTTTTCAACGTGATTTATAGGTCTTAAAATATGTAATCGCTTCGCCGGAAGTGTTATTTCAAATTTATTGGCTTATTATAAAATGATTGTTTTTATCGTAAAAACGGATATTACGAAAGTTTTCAAATTATTGGAGCTTTTTACGTAGGAAACGGAGCCTTCAGCTTCTGCTATTAAATTAGTTAGGCTATTAAGGTCTAAACAACGTGAGTTTGATATTTTTAATTCGCTAATGGATTTTTTTATCGTAATTTTAACAAGGTTTGACGTAAGTATATTTTGAGGTGAGGTTATATTCGTACATATGAATTAAGAACCCGAGAGCCGGGGAGCACGAACGTAAAATGTAGGTTATTACCTGTTTTTACTAGCAAAGTATTAACAAATACTAATGTAATAAGGTTTGGTTTCCCGGGTTTGTTTTCGTTTTGCGGGTATTCTTTGCGACGGGAACAGTAATAATGACATTTTTAACTAGAGCCTTGATCATTATCATTGTATTGTATTGTGATTTACCAAAAGCTTGAGCCTTTTTCAATTAGGCTTTAAAAAGTGGAATATATTTTTTACCTTTTCGTTCTAATGCTTGGAAATTATCATTTTATACCAAAATAAAATGATGTGATAGATCAAGTATTTAGTCAACTATTTATATAATTCTGAAACTTAATACTTTACTGAAAGTGCGTAATTAGAGCACTTAATCGAGTGTAAGTACCACGAGTTTACGTATTATTATTAACAATTCGTATTGAAAAACTGGAAATTATAGCGTTTATTTATGAAATTTGTTTATTCATTATTATTAAATAAACATAAAACCCTACCCAGCTTCAAAAACCAAACGATACAAATAATAAAACCTATATAAACGTTTTATCTGTTGTTCAACGAGTAAACCTTGATTAATGTGAACTCGGTATAAATAATGATGTAATTTTATGCTATATTAAATACTTTCATTCTAGTTGTAGAAAATGTAGTGTACATTACGCAAATGTTTCCTTGGATTACATAAACACTTTGAAGATAATATTATGCAAGCAAAGGGTTTTCAAAAAGTAAAAGAATGTTTATATCAATTGTTTTTTTAAAAAAAAATTACTTTGAACGAAGAAATTGTTTTAATATATAATAGGCTCCGATAGGATTTTTTTCACCACTTTAATTAAAAAAGAGTTTAATTATATACGTTTGATAAAGGTATATTAAAGGGTCTAGCGTTTGATATCGCATTCAAGGTTTTATGGAATTTCAACAAAAACCCGTAATTCCGTTTCCTCCACCGCATTTTAAAGATAGACTTGATAAGAAAGATAAGATTTCGTACGGTTGCGGACGATATACTATAACTCTTACTTAAACGACAAAGTGTTTTGCGCGAAGAAAAAAACCCAGCGTTTTATTTCGGTCCACTACAATTACTTATGTGATTTTTCATTCAAACGAAATAATGGGATTATAAAAGGCGTAGAATATCTATGTAACATGGAGGGCCGATATATTGACGGGAGACATCGGCGTAATAATATAGTTCAACTCGTTAAGTGAAACCATATGTAGGAATATATAAGCCTAGTTGCCCTACATCGAAAAAAAACATCTTATTTAAGGGATAAGGCCCCTGCTCGCGATATTATCGGTAGCGTATACCATGATACGTAATGTTAAAGCTCGTTAATTGATAAAGCCGAACCTGTAGAAACGGGCGACAAAAACTTTAATAACCTATTCATAGATCCGATATATAAATTCGCGAACTTTCAAATCGTGCCTTCATGCGCTAAACGCCTTTTAAAAGGCTTTAACGTTAAATCGTTAGGGTTGGTGCATAACTACGTTCTTATTTCACTGGTAAAGAATAAATTGTATAGCGTTTTTTCTGTGGCTCTTAACGTTTCTATAAAAGCCGGATTACTACCTTTGTAGGTGTGTTGAAGGCACGCGATGTCTATTTAACACTTTTAGCCTTGTTTATCGCGGGAGCAATTTAGAGATTTTTTTGGAAGATGTGAAGAAATCATATACAAGTCTAGTGGTGTCACTAACAAATATGGGAGCTCTTGATAAACATGTCGGGAAGGATGCTCTAAAAAATATTTACAGAATCGTTAATCTAAATAACGGTAAAATATAACCTAAGTAAAAGCTGACTCTAGTTTTACCAATGTCTTAATAATTAATTTTTTTAATAGTAATACTTTCCTATTGCAACATAATGTACTACGAATATCCTTTTAGTTAGTATCTTACTAATCTCGTATCTATTATAATTCCCTAAATTATAGGCTTCGCGTAATGATCGTGAAGAATGGATAAGTATTAGGGATAAGAAGTTTCATCGTCATAATCATAGTAGGAGCCTTTTCTTATCGAAATGCATAAAAAGATATAGTTGGCTGATCACTAGGTTGCTGTAAAAGTAGTGGGTTTATACTATGCAATTTGCTCTTAATGCGTTATCTTTAAAACTTTGTGAAAAGACTAGGCTAAGAATGCCACTTAAGATAGTTATATACTGTCTATAATCCTCGATAAAGATGGAGGAGAAGCTCCTGCAATGAAGTCGCTATAGAGCAAGTGATATAGTGTGGCCTGGTCATATAATTTGTTATGTGGTGTGAACATACCAAGAGTAGCATAGGAGTATCATAAGAGCGTGATAAAAACTAGAGCTAGATCTCTGACGACCACTAGCCCAGACACCACATTATAATATACTTAATGTGTTTTTGACTTTCTAATCTGATCAACGATGTAAGTAATTATTTTTAAAAATAGTATGATATTGTATGTACTATATCATTTTCTTTTTATAAATCTTGACAAAGGGGTCAATATTTAACTAGCAATCGAACTTACGACAAATTCAATACTTTTCATCACTATTACGATGATAGTTCCTACGGTTGCCTCATTCACTTAAGCTTTGACTATATAATTGTTACCAAAATAGCTTCACATCTTATAGCTTTGAAATAGTTTTTTAATACTTAAACCTATTATATTTACAGTTGATCTACTATATAATTGATTTTTTTTACATTCTTAGTCTCCGAAACTGGTAACTTAAAGATACATACAAACTGGATTTAGCATACATGCTATCACAATCGAAAATGAAAACCATAAATAATTAAAGAACCCTTCACAAGTAATATTTAAACATATTTCATCCGACATCAACTTTCTTAGCATATATTAACAAACTATATTGTTAAGAAAGGTAAAGGGTTCATGTTGTAAATCTTAATAGTGCCCACCTTTAAGATAATTTTTCAAGTTTAGTAGTTCCTAATACTATCACTTTATATACTTCTTATATAACTATAACACTTTTAATCGGCTTTATCACCACCTAAATCTCCCCCAGCAACCTCGTTTAGGCCATAAATATCGTTGTTGGCCCAGTGCATTACCCGTGCAACAGTGTATTCAGAAAATGGCTTTCATGTACAATGATTCTGTCCCTTGACAATTATTCTAATGGGGTCCGCCAAACTTGTACTACGGTATAAAAAGGTTTATTTATACGTTTAAAACCCTTTAATAGCTTTATAAACTACGCACCGGCGTTCTACCCGCCTACAGAAACTCTTAACAACATTGTAGATAGTTATACAGTGATTTTTATTATATACTGATTCCTTGTCTATTTGATAAAAACCCTTAACAGTATCGCAAATAGCCCCACAGTTATTTAAATTATAAACCGGCGCCTTGTTCGTTTAATGAGTCCATGAATTAATATGAAATAACTTTAACTACCCGCAAAATAATTTTCTTGATACACTACCTACTGCGTAATGTACTTTGTTTTACTTATTTTTATACTCCTTAAGTTCTTTGCCCACATCAAACCGGTAATGGAATATATCTTCCCTAACGTCGCGGGTTTTCCACTCGAGTATATATGTTTCAAAGAATTCTTCTACTCTTTTCAAACCTTTATTAGATTTTCAACGCGAACAAACATTAAATGGAGATTGTTATGGCCCAGCATCCCGGCTCAGCCAAATATATTGTTTTCACGAACGCATAATAATGCGGGTTATTAAACTATAAGGTACGTTAAAATCTCATTTGGAAGGTTTATTTCGGGTTCGGTTTTCTGCAAATAGTTTTACCTAACAATAACGTTTCATAAGTAAATGTTATGTATAAAAGACAGTATTCAGTTAAATACATTTGTATATTTTAATCAGAGGCCGGAAAATGTAATTCATTTGCGTATCGGGTTGTTTAATGTGTTAAAGGGTGAATCTTATAAACTAGGTCTTTTCAATAGGGTGATTATTTTAAGGTGAGAACATTCAAGTTACAATACTTCCCGCCGGAGTTTTCACTTAGTATAGCAAAATGAAGGGTCTTTTTATACTAACTAAATAGTGGGTACCGCATAGTAGTGGTAAATTACAAAAGAAAGAAATACTTCGGCCCTATTAAACGTATTCAAACTCAAAAAACCTTGAGATAGCTGCCAGTACCTATTTATGCAATATAAATTCTTTAATATGTACTTCCCTTTTTGCCTATTAACAAATCGTCATTTTTAAACATTTGATTCAAGAAATTTATAGATTTTTTATTTTTCCCCTTAACTATTATTTTCATACAACGTTTTGTAGCTCAATCTGTATAATATTATGTGGAGTAAATATTGTGCTTGAAGTAACTTTTCATTACGTTATAAATTTCACAAAAGCTACGTGCCTTGGTTTGAAATATCAGGTAGTGATGTTTGGATTACTTTGTAAGGAATTCTGTAAATAGTAAGTGGAAACTTGAAGGTTAGATCTCCACCCATTTACAAATGTTAAAAAAACGTAATTGTTTTTGTATCAATCAAATCATAAAGTTTCCCCCCACAATTCTTGACATTATTCCAAGTCTTGTCGAAATACGTAAGAAACTTATAATTAATGTTTACCATTTTAACTAATCTAAAAAATAGGTCGCGATAATCACCTCAATCATCAACAGTATTTTTTACAATTAACTTAAGCTTTATGTTCTAAATATCTGAGTGATGAAAGTAGTTACTAGTCACTTGATCTAAAAGTTAAATTCATATAATAGCACCTGTGATAAGCTTATTTTTCTAGGCATAACTTTCTTCAAAGTGTTGATATCGATTAGGATATCGCACGGTTACACCTTATATAGCCTTATTTTCTTAGCGACCTTAAGGATTTCCATGACTATTCGAACAATATTAACGATCTTATTAAACTAAACCATGGATCGCGCCAACTTTACTTCCTTGTATCACATTAACAATAGCTGATTCAAATGTTCTTCTTTCACCAAACGCGTAATCCGTACTATCGCTAGCAAGAGTAAAGATGCCCAACAAATTGACATATAACCCAAATTTTTGAATAGGGTTGTAATTTTAACTGATATAGGAATTAAAGGATAACCCCTTGAAACGTATGCAAAAATAATCGTCAATAATATTTTCCCCTTTCTGTTCAAAGTTTAAGGCTTAAGAATGTTATAAATAGTCTTTTATTTAAACTAAGTTAAAGAGTATCGGTAAGGTCTACTTTCCCTATCATATCTACGTGGACATAAGGTCTTTGAAGAGTAATCATAATGATTGGTATTGTAGTATAATTGAAGATAATCCAAGAAGAAGCATTCAGATGTGTACGTAACAGGTGAGGACTTTATAAGCCCTCTACCTAGAGCGTATAACTCTGGAATACTCCTTCTAGACCGATCCATACATTACCGTTCGGTTTGAAATACTTATTCCAGACCGATCCATATATAGAGAACTTTGCGCCTTGCAAAAATGCAGCCTGTAATGTGACACGTTATCGTGCACCTTGTAGTAATATACCTTATAATACAGTACAATGCTACTTGCTCTATGTATACTATTTATAAGGGTATATAATAATATCTATATAAGTAATCTTCTTTTCCCTTAGATATTTCGTACCTGTAGCCTAATAGTGATAGTGTGGTTGTAATTACGAAGGTTTAAATTAATAGGTTTTGTAGTAACATTGTCGTTATCGTATCAATTACAAAAGGTCCAAATTAGCAAGTTTTTGTAGTAATAATATTATTATCGTATTAATTGTAAAAGGTTTAAATTAGTAAGTTTAGCTAGGATTAGTAAAGTTTAGCCGAGGTATTATTTTAAGTTCGGCTGAGATTAGCAAAGTTTAACCGAGGTGGTGTTTATAATTCGGGTCTAATTGGTATGGTTAAATAGGGGCAATATAATTGGTAATAATATCTTTTCGTAGTTGGTAGGGGTAATTACATAGGTATTACAGGAGTTAATTACGTAAGGGTAATTACGTAATTACGTATTAGGTAAGTATAAAAAGATGTATCGTTATCAATTTAAGTAAAGCTTTTTTTCCTTTTTCTTTTAAAGGCGTGTAATCTAAGTCGATATAAGTCTACATCCTAACTTAACTTTTTATTCCCTATAGTTAAACAAACCGCTTTTATACGTGGGTCTTTGGCTAATACCTATATATTAACCTATTCTTAAATAGATGCCGCTTAAAAATAGGATTATAAGGCGCCGTTTAACGCGAGAGCGTCGGCGTGTCGCCGCCGCCATAACCGCGGTAGCCGTCGCCCCCAGTACTACCACTACCAACAGTAATAGCCCGCCCTTATCGGGTACAATTTTTCCCATT
>JASMMZ010000005.1:589950-643666 GCA_038502455.1 Anisogramma anomala | reverse complement strand
CCGCCCAGCCCCGCCGCCACCACACTCCCTTCCCCCCCCCTTTTCCTCCCCCTTCCCTAGCTCCTAGAGGGAGGAATAAAGGGCCCTTAAGTTTATAAAACTTATCTTTTCCCTACAGGTAAAAACCCCATTACCCGTAAGGGCTCTTTTACGCCGTAAACGCAACCTAGTGTAATTGTGTTAAGGTATGTATATCCTAGCCCTTTCGTTTATTAGTTTCTAGCCTTTTTTTTCTATAGATAAGTAGCACAAGACGGATTTCTTTCGCCGCTTCAAACTCCGTATCGCCAAGGTACGCCGTAAGGCATTTTTAATGCAATAAATGTTAAAACGACGTATCTGAGTTCGTAACCCTGAACCGTTAATAAATACACCTTACATATCGTATATTGCGTCCGCGGCTGCGGATAAATTTATTAGCGATTATTATAAAAGCGGGGGCTACTCGACTCATTATTACCGTTATAAACGGATTAACAACTCGTACACTTCTGTTCCGGTAATCTTTAGGCCGTAAGCCGAAACTGTATTACGTACTCGCTGGTTTTTTAACAAGTTTTAATCGAATTCTTATTTTTTTAAGCGAAAATACACTGTTTAGAGCAATTCGAAAAAACAAATTGATGTAAATAATTAAAATAAGCCGATAATAATTAATGAAAAGGAGTTAACCGGAGAACTGGAGAGATGACAGCCGTCGTCGCCGCCTGGAAACGAGGCTTACGTATATATTACATAGGTAAATTCGATGACGTTATGGTACATCATTGCGAAAAGATTTATTCCTCCCTTACACATTTGCTCAAGGGTATAACTAATAAGTTGTAAGGCTATATCCTCGTTAGCGTTAATAACATTGTTAATGATAATGGTGATGGCGTTAATATGAAAGGGGAGGACAACGGGGAGGACGGCGGGGATGTAACGGCGTTTCCTTTTCCTTTTAATATTGAATAGATACCCTCGGGTCGGGTCGGCGTACCCGGATATAATATAACACGTTATATAGTAATTTTATAGCTTTTTATAGAATAATGATTCAACATAATGAACAAAAAATAGATTACAAAATGAAAAAGTAAATATATTGCAATTATTGCGATATTGTAAGATTAAACAAAAAGTAAAATAAAATCTTAAATCGATACGAAAAATTGTATTTAATGAAAGTATAATCCGCGATCGGTACGAATAGGCCGTTCAAATAAAGGTAAGACCAAATCGATGTAAATAGTATAAAATAAGTCGATTTGAACTGGCGAAAAAGTGGTTAAGTAGTTTATTAAGGTTGTAAAACCTTTTTAACAGCCTTAATAAATGGTATAATTATCGATATAAGTGTTTTTAAGGCTTCGTTCGACGTAGTTTTGGTTATCGTATCTGTTAGGTTGCATTTTCCATTAATTTACCTCGTTTACTCAATTTTACGATGTTTATATAACTCGCATAAAGCTATAATATCTATTATCAAACGATTTTCGTTCGTAATACCCAATTTGATTAGGTATTTGTAAAGCGAAAAGAAGTTAATATACACTATAAAGAGTATAAGGCGTAAATTAAGGCTGGAAATAATTATCCAACCCGTTATTATTATAATAATATCGGAATCTAAGCCGTTAACCATTTAATAAATTTCGAAAATTAAGACGTTTCACGTAACTCTTTTAAATTTGGTAAAGCTTCAATAGATAATATTTACTCGGAGCGTAAAGCCGTCCCGGGCCGGTATTTCGTTACCGAAAATTAGGACGAAGCCGATTTGTAAATTACAATCGTTATTATTAGCAACAAAGCTGTTAGTAAAAATAAATAGCTTTTCTGTACTTATATTTAACGGTACCAATTGTAAGCCGCATTTCGAATTATATATTTGCTAAGAAAGGCGTTTATTAAACGCTTTATACGTATCGTCCATTTGGTTGGTTTGATATTACGCAACGACCGAAAAGTTAAATACTACTTTAAGTTATATTATAAAAGCATTCCAAACGTTGCGAACACGTTATCATTTATATTAGTCGGTTCGTTTTACGTTATTTAAAGTAATAAGGGTAAATTTATCCAACCACTCATTTTACTAAAGGATTAAATTACCATTCCGAAGGGTAATTATAACGTTATGAAAATCTATTACGTTATCTTTTATTAGGTATATTATAGATTTGAATTTTGAACCGGCTTTTAAAATTTTTCTTTCTTTAAATTCGAAAAACGAGAAGTTATATAACGTTAAGGTATCGTTCTTTTGTATACTCATTAGTATAAATCCTTTCGAACGGACCGTTAATACTAATAAATACGAGTCTAAGATAAAGTTAGTTATTTCGAGTCGTTTTTTATAGTGTTTTTAATAAGTGTTATATTAGTAAATACCCGTTTTAGTTAAACCGTAAAATGATTTTATAACACGTAAAATCGTAGCGGGTAGGTAGTATTGCTTAAAGTCCTTAAGCAAGTCGACGTAAATCCATCGTTTTAGCCGTTCCTTAAATTAAGTATAAGCTTACGTTATATTTCGAAGTTTAATATATAAGTTATATGAATTATTAAGGGAGGTAACGAACGTAAAAATGAAGAAATAGCTAATACGTTATAATATAAGTAATTAGGTTATTTTGTTTTTTACCTTTGTCTTTATATCTCTTTATAGTTAAACGGTTTTTTTAGTAAGATATTTCGGTTTTGTTTTTAACCTTGTGAACGAAGCGGGTTGGAAAAATCCTGTAAGTGTTGTAAATAGCTAGATTGAAGCGTTTGAAACGAAATACGCCCTGATTGATTGAAACTAAGATTTCCATTTAAGTAAATCATATAAATAAGGTACTTAGAGTGGCAATAATACCCTTTAAGCCAAGTTTTAGGCTAAGCTCGCGGTTTGTTATTTCCTTTTGCGTGATAAAGAAATTCGTAACAAGGTTTTTAAGACGTTTTTTGATTTTCGAATTGAAAGAACACCCTCGACATCGAAGTTTTAGCGGGTTTAATGTAAATAAGCTGCTTTTATTTGGCGTAATCGGGTTAGATTCGCTTTTTAGGATTACTACTAAAGTTGAGTTCGGTTTTAATTAGTTGTTTTAAATAATATTCTATAGACGGTTTTTCTCGTGCTTCTGTTTCGAGCCGTCTTTTTCTTCTTTTTTATATTTTTGTATTATTATCCAACGAAACGAACTCGTTCCGTTTAGTAAGTTAACAAATACATTATAACCTCTGAATCCATTAAATTTCTATAGGCAGTTATGTATCCTTTGTTTTACAAACCAAAACTTTAAATTATTATGATAAGTCTAATACATTAGTCTTACATAGGCTATTCCTTATAACTAACGTTTTAAACATATTATTCTTTACTTGTAACGAACGTAATGTCGTTATTGTCTTAAACATAGTATTAGCTCTTTGTATTATGGATAATAATAGGATATAATTTGTATGGATCCTCCGGTATGTACTAAAGATAAAGAGTGTAGGGATAAGTTCACTTGGGCCAAAAGTGTTATTAACGGCGTTAACCGTTATTTAAAGGATATATTCCTTAGAATTTATATCCTTCAGTTTTTTACATAATATTGTATACGCTGTTTTCAATGGTCCATAATATCGTTTACACTTTCCAATACCTTATAAGACTTTCATTAGGATTTGTTTATACTCGTTACCAGTTATTCGAGCTTTATTACCTTATTCGGTGAAATTAAAAATCGAGTTGACGTTATCCATAATATAATTTAAAGGCCTGAGGTAAACGTTTAACTAATAATTAACTAAAACGTTTTAATAGTTTGTAGTAGAAACGTGTCGGGTAAATTTGAAGACTTAAAATAATATAGCTTTATCAACGACGTAAAAAACCGGTTTACTATGAAGATATATAAAATTAACAATTAATTTGTAGCTAAATTTTATATCGTTTTAAAGTCGGAATTTAAATCATCGTAGGACTTAGAAGAGGAACTGGCACTTATAATAGAATTTTTCGATAGTTTTAAGTACGTTTTTCCCTATATTTGTATAGTTTTCAACGTGACATAGACGTAAAAGGCGTTTTATAGCTACGTATCCGAATTGTCAGTGTAAATTTTTTAATTTCGATTAATTCAAGTAAATATCTTTAATTATACGTACTTCCGGAGAAAACCATAAGTAGTCGAATTTAATTTTAAACGATACCGATACGCCATTTAAGGCACGAATAAACTAATTAATCGTATTCTGGACCTTAATTCCAAATTTGTTTATATCAATTGATAGAATTAGAAACGGTGTTTTAAAATTTATTACGTAAAATATAATCTGTTCGAAGCGCGTATTTACAACGATAATTCCGATTGACGTCGCTTTACCTTTACTAAATAGGAATTTTCGGTATTTTCCTATTCGATTTAGCTAAAACTTCAAAAATTTCGCCGTAAATACGTTAAATGATCGTTTTCCGGCCGTTGAGATTTCGATTACGTTAGTATTAGGTATAATGCTTTGAAACATGGTTTCGTATCTGTTGAAAATGGTAAATTACAACGTTATCTAAACGTCAAGTACGTCTTTGACGTAATCCAGGCCTATAATATATAAAAAGGAGGTATCCTGTAAGCCGGCGAAAATAAGTTGAACGTTTTTATCGTTGTAAGTTAACAAGTAGGCGTTATCTTATTTAATGTCGTCTTTTCCAGATTTATTTTTATAAGGGTATGCCTTGAAACCGTTCTTTTTATTTTCGCATTCGGCTACGTATATTGTAATAATAGCTTTTAACCGATCCTTAAAATTATACTTGGCTTTAAATTATCGTTTAATCCGAATTTACTTGTAAGCTAGGTGGTTTGTAAATCAATAGCCGACTTTACCGTATACGATATACCGTTTTTATCAATCTATAAGGCTTTATATATCTTTTCGCAAATATTACTATAGTTTCGGTGAGTTTTTCTATTTCTTTTTTTTTTCGTTTTTAAATAATCGTTTTTGTCTTCTATTTCCAGGGTTTCCTCCTCATTATCTGTATTTTAGGTATTCGTTTTACCTCAAGTAAACCTTGAATTTCCAGTTTAAGGAATAGTAAATTATTTCGATAAGGTTTTCTTTGGTAATTTAGGCTTTGTCTTTAGTTTTATTAGCTATAAACGTTAATCCAAGGTTTGTCTATTAACGTATAAAGGTTTCGAACGATATTTTAAGGCTTATACAAAAAGCTTATAAGTCATTTTACTGTTTAAAAAGTATAAGGTCGAAATCCGTGTTTCTACGATAGGTCTTTGTTTCTATTTAAATACATATTTTGTCACCTTTTTATTTCGATCTGAGGGTTCCCTAATACTTTCGAAACTTTGCTAATAAGGAGGTAAGGATTTTTTATAGGTTTTTATCGGCGTTTTCCTATTCGATTTCTACGGATTTCCAGGTCATGTCGGTTTGGTTTTTATCCTCAAGTATATAATTAATTTCTGTATCGAAGTAGGATTTCAAGCGGTTATAATGATTTCCAAATATATTTACCTATATAAAGTAATATAAATATTATTGTTCAATTTATTCGAAAGTTTCATCGGATTAAATAATATAAAATTAGTATAATTGAGCATTCAATATTTTATATGTGTTAAACATTGTTTATATTTTGTTATTAAATACTTCGTATAACTTATCGTTATAATTGTTATCCTTATCCTATAGCCTGTTAAAGTTAAATAACTTTATAGGGTCGTTCCTATCAGTGGGAAAGCGATATAGTGGGAGATCGTGATAAGGGTCATAGTTAATGGGTATCGGTCCATAAGGTATGTATTGGCGTTTTACGCTGCTTATTATTTCCTGAATCGGTTTGTTTTCTGTGTTTCGATCGATTTTCGTTTTTTGGGGCGGGTTATTCTTTGCATTTCAGCTGATCCTGTTATGGCTAATCGGGTTATTTTTAACGTTCGGGGTGTTTTTTCGTCTTTAAGTCGGTTTAAAGTCGCATTTTAGGGAGGTTTCGTATTCGACCCTCGTTGTAAACGATCGTTACGGTATTTTCTCTTTTTTCATCGATTCCTCCAATTTTGTTTCTATTCCTCGGCAGACGTTTAGTTTTGTTAAACGCCGTATCTGAACCTATAGTGGCTTTTCATAGCCCCGGACTGTAACCTTAAATAAATGTTCCTAAAGATTTCTTAATTCATACCCTTTTATAAACTTTCTTTCTTTTACTTTATCGTTTGTTTACTTCGGTATTTACGTTAACTAAGCCATTACAGATAAGGCTTTTACGATACTATTATTACTTTTACTGGGTATATTAATACCTTTATTTCGTAATTGTTTTCGTAGGAGTTTTACAATTATACCACTTACTATTCGCCACATATTGAGTAACCAGTCCGTAAAGTTTTCTGTAAAATCTTCGAATAAGTTACATCCCTTAATTTTGCCAATATAGTAGTTGAAAATTATATTCGTAATATAGGTGTTTACTGCATAAGGGTATAAATCCTCTATTAAAGCCTCGATTTTTTTATCTTAAAGGTTGAAGTCAAAATGTTTTACAATACTGTAACGAAAAGACGTGTATATAAAAATATATTTAATACATTCGTTAGTTTTGACCATGTCCATTACTAATAAAGTTATTTTATATTCGTATATGGCAACTTATGTGTAGTTTCAAGTAGTTCAAAGTAGTTTAAAGTAGTTTAAAGGTTAGGGTAATTAGGTAAATACAAAGTAAATGAAGAAATTAAAGTAACTAAAACGGTCGAAAAAAGGCTTATTAATGTTTGTTGACATAAATAAATATTAAATAATACGTAAGTAAAGCGTAATTATAAATTGATTGAACGTTTTCAATTAGTTTCATTAACATTGCTAATGTTATATTAGTTACGCCGCTAGTAATATTTAAAACGTTATCAATATTAAACTTAAAATATATAAGGCGAACGTGGGAAAATGGGTAGGGCGAAGGGAATGTAATTGTATAATCCGGTGTTTGGTAGTCGGTCCATATTAATGTGCCGTAATAAAACTTATTAAAGGGATCGGTTAGTTGTTTAATGTGTAACCGATGTTGTTAAGGCGGTCGGTTTATTTGCCTATATGTAACCGATCTTAGTAGGGCGATCGGTATAGATTGTCGAAAATCGAATAGGTTTTAACGAAGGGTTTCGAAACCTAGTGGTTTTGGCTTACGTGGCCCAATACGTGATAGGACGCTTTTTAAAAAGGGCTCGGGTTTCTCCTTTAAAGAGCTAATATAAGTTTGCGGTTGACGTAATGGGGCTATTCTTTTTCAAGTTACTTTAGATCTTATAGTTTTGTAACACTTCGTGTTTCTCATTGCTCCCGTGTAATTCAACACTCCCGTATAGTTCTTATAAGTCGTAGTATTAAATTACAAGCAGTTAGGACTGTTATAACATCCCGTTATAAGTATTCAACTTGTATTTATCTCTTTTTTCTTTAGCTGTTTATAGTCGATCTAGTCGGCTACTAATTAGTGTCGATAAAGTTTACTTTACCTATAATATCGATGTAAATATAATGTTTTTAAAGAGTAATCAGAATATTTGGTATTATAGTATAATTGAAGATAATCCAAGAAAAAGCATTTAAAGGCGTACGCCACAGGTAAAGGCTTTATAAACCCTCTACCCAAAGCGTATTACTTTGGAATACTCATTTTGGACCGATCCACGCATTTCCATTCGGTCTGGTATAGTCAATCCAAACCGATCCATGCATTACCATTCGTTCTGGAATATCTATTCCAGACCAATCCATGTATGGAGCACTTTACGCCTTGCAAGAGTGCAGCCTACAGTGTGACACGTTATCGTGAACCCTGCAGGAGTACACCTTACAATATAGTGCACTGCTACTTGGCCTATGTATACTATCTATGAGGTTATATAGTAATATCTACAAAGAGGGTACTTGGAAAATTCCCTTTTTTTATTTTAAATAAAAATTCCACTTTTATAAAGGTTAGTATTTAATATAACGCCAATAATTGTTACGGTTTTAGTTAAAATTTCAATAATTTAATCGCTGAAATATTTGCAAAGGTCTTTTGAAGCCTATATAACTTAAGAAATTTCTTTAAGCTTTAAATTAAATATTAATTAAACGATAAAATTGGTTAATTTTTCATCAATTAAGTTTGTATCAACATTACCAATATGACGTTCTTCCTGGTAATACTTTACAATCAGATATACAAATTATACCATTATATACTAGTTTTAACGAGTCCGTAAAACGGTTTTATAATGCGTAAAATAGTTTTAGGTAAATATTATTTTCGGAGGTCTGCAAGTATATCGGCTTAAATATGCTGTTTAAACTGTTCCTCAGACTATATATAAGTTTATATAATATTATGGAATCTAATATAAAGGTTATACGCGGTGTTAAAAATGCGTTAAATGTTATAATTAAACGATAACTCGCTCTTTGTAAAGTAGGCAACTAGATCATAATATTCTTTTTACCTTTCTTATTATTTTCCACAATTATAGGGCAATTTTCTTTTAAAGATTTATGAGCTTTATCTTTGATATTATAAATTAAGCGTGTAAGAAAAACTTTGTAGGCGTCCTAAATCGTTAATTGAAACGTTTAAAAGTGAAAAACGCCTTGTTCAATTAAAGGAGAGATTTTCGTTTAGGTAAATTATTCAAACGGGGTACTTAGGATAGTAATAACTTCTTTTCGGCGAATTTGTCAGTTCAATTTACGGTTTTCCGTTTCCTTTTGTATAACAAAGAAATTCATGACGAAGTTTTTCAAACGTCTTTTATATTCAAAGACAAACAGGCGCCTTCGGCGGCGTATTATTGTCTTTATTGATGTAGGCGGACTGGTTCCATAAAGTGATAAAGGTGTTGAAAGTCTATCCAGGGGGTATAGAAGTTTTAAAGGCGGTTTGGATTTGTTATTTTAAAAGTGGTTTGACGGATATTACTTCTTAAATTACGGTTTCGGGTTTCTTCCATCTACCTCTTCTCTTTTATATTCCCGTACCATTATTGAGCGAAATAAATTCGTACTATTCTATAACTTTATCAATATATCGTATCCTTCAAATCTGTTTATATTTCAAGATTAAGCTCATCCGTCCTTCGGTTTTGAAACTAGGACTTCAAACTTTAATGATAAGTCCAAAACACTAGTTATACGCAGGCCGTTTCTTATAACTAATACACTCGAAATATTATTCATAGCCGATAAAAAAACGTAATATTTTTATAGCTTTGACCATAACATTAATCTTTTTTATCGTAACTGGCAATAATATTAAATTTGTCTGAGATTTTGGATAGATAACGAAGACGAATAGTATTATAACAATCCAACTCAAGCTAAATACATTATTTGCAGCGGTTACCACTATTCACAAGATTAATTATTCAAAACTAACATATTTTAATTTTTCAAATAGTATTATATATGTTTTCAAGCGTTTTGTAATACCGTTTATACTTTTCAACACCCTAGAATACCTTTACCCGTATTTTTTCATATTTACTGCCGGCGGTTGAAGCTTTAATACGTGATTCAGTAGAGTTAAAGGTTATACTGATATCGTAAGTAATTAAACGGAAAGGTCTCTAATAAACATTTAAGTGATAATTTAAAACAATATCCTAGTAATCCGAGAAAAAAGCGCTTCGCATAAATTTTGCAATCTAAAATAATGACATGAAGTCGACGACGTATAATATTAATGAATCTTCAAAATATATCATATATATAATTATGTCGTAATTAAAGTTATACGTCGTCTTAAAAGCGGAATCTAAAACTTTATAGGGCTTGTAAATGTAGTCAATACTTGTAATGAAACTTTTCGATAGCCTTCAATGTTCCTTATCTTATATTTATATACCTAATAACGTAAAGCAACCGTAAAGGACATTTCATAACTAAATATCCAAACCAGCAGTGTAATATCCTTATTTCCGGTTATGTCAAGTAAACGGCTTTAATTATACGCAGTTTGGGAAAAAAACATAGATGGTGTTGGTAGGCCTTAGACGTTGCAACGTTGTCGATTTGATTGGTCGAAGTAAAAGTAGTATTGCGTGGTCAGATGGTAGATGTATTGTTCTAGGTTTGGCAGACCGCTGGCCGGTCTTCACTGTATTTTGTATGGTCAATTGCTTGGCCCGTACCCTAAAGTGAAGTGCAGCGTACTGCACTCGACTTACACCCAATGCGGTAAATCTCCACAAAGCAATACACTTAACTTGCAGTTCAGTATAGTCAACTTTACTGTAGGTAAAGTTGACCTAAAGTACTGTAGGTAATACTATTCCAACACTGGCGGATTTTTAGTTTGTGCGCGCACGCCAGTGTGGCTGACCAATCTTTTCCGGTTAGCGCTGAACAGCGACCTCGTACCCCTTGTCAATTCCGATTGACTTCCATACTGCATTGCACTCAATTGCATGCAAATTGCTCCCATTTGACCTCAATTGCTCCGTTGCCCCAAGGTCCGAGTTTATCAACTCCTACAAAAAGTTCTTGCGTTACAGATCTTTATAGGCCTTCACTTTAACTATGCTACTTAAATAAGCCATTATTAATTCCCTGGCAATCTTCCAGTTTGCCGGCATACTCCTGCTCGCCGTCACGTAATCCGGGCTATCTAGGCGGTTTATTAACGTAGCCCTCAATTTGTATGGTTAGCTTGTTGTTATTTACAAACCTTTCTAAGGCTTTGTTTAGTAATTCTTTTGTTATGGTGTTGACGGAGTTGTCTTTGCTATCGATTTATCGGAATTCCTTAATTTCCCTCCTTTTGTAGGCTTCGCGGAGTAGCATTACGTCGATTATCAGGTGTTTTTCACTAGTAGTCCAGAGTTTCGAAAGGCATTCGAATGAACTCCTCGAGTCGGTATAAATTTTTATCAGAATAAGAAAAATACATAATTACTTGGTAATAAGGTTAAAGGTTTCCTATAATATTATGCCTATGTTAAAGCCTGTTATTATACTATAAACCTCCGATACTAATACGTTTCATATAATCTTTTTATTATTGATGAAAAAATAGTAGATTAAATTACTAATAACGTTAAATTTATATTTTCGTTTATCTTCGTTAATGAAGGTTATTCGAAAGCCGGTTTATAAAAATAAATCGGTATTATTTGTAAAATACCCGTCTGTAAAGATTATTAACTTGGTTTTTTAAAAGATCGATTAATACTATATTAATTCCGCGGTTCAGGTTTTACCTTTACCACTTTAACTCTTTGTTTAATCGGTTAAATATTTTACCTATTGGTATTTATACTTATACCGTAATGGATAAATCGTAAAAGATGTTCGGTTGGTATAAAGTAGTAATATAGTTACCCCGTACACGTTATTTTAGGTACCGTTAAGCTCTGGCTTCGTTAATTTTATTAATTGTAGTAATAATAGCGCTCTGACCCTTTTAGTGAAAGTTTAATTCGGTATCACCATTAAGAATACATATTAACAATTTATTAAAGTCAAATTGGTTGTTTTCCGTTAGTATCGTTACTAACTTATAATTTTATAATTTAAAGTTTTCAATCTTTCATTTTTTTTAATTTTATAAAGCCAACCGTTTCAATGAAAAACGTATTGTTAATTTGTACATTTATTATATTAAAAACTTTGTTGCTAGCCGGGTTTAAAAGAATAATAGTTTGGAAATTAGTAGATATATTTTTAACTAATTTATATAATAATTTAACATACCGTATTACCGTTTTTAAAAAGAAAATAGTACGTAGTTCTTACGGTAGTTTTAGTAATATAATATTTTGTAAATTAGTTATGAATTGTATATTGACTTACGTAATATGACTGCTATTAAATGTAAACTTGCCTTTAATTCTAATTAATTAACTTGTTACTAAGGTGATTACTAAACGTTAATTAATCCTTTGAATTGTTAGCGATTACGTAAGGATTTGGGTTTCACCTTTATCTCTGTATCTTCAAGAAATTAGTCGCGACTTTTCGTACGGTTGTCTCATAGTTTTACCTTTAACCTTATAAATAATCCTCGATTTGAAGATCGTGATATTTGGAGTTTAAAGGTTAAAGTCGATTTTCGGTATAAATTATATAACTTCTTTAGTTAATAGGCCGTCGATTTCTACTTTATTACTTCCTTTGAAAAGGTTTACCAAAAGTTTTAATAATCTTTTATACCTTAAACTTTATTATTCAATCTTCGTTATCTTTTTTCTGTTTTTCCTAATTAATATTGTAAATACTGCCTGGGATATATTCCTCTTTTTTAACGTTTTCCTTTTTTGTCAGGGGTTGCTCGCATCGGCAACGTTTTATCGGTTTTTTAATAACGGATGGAAATAGGTTGTATTGGCTCAGTCGTTTTACTTAAGGTTCTTTATCATTAGTAGCCTTAATATAAGGCTTAACCTATATGGTTCAGAAATATATACAATCGTTAGTAGTTTTAATAACTACTTTAGAGTTTACAATACTTAATATTTTGTATAACCTTTCCAATTTGCCTGGCTCCCATTATACGAGGACTTTACTTTATAAATGTAAAGCGAGTACGTCGATCGTTAAGGGACCATTCCTGGTGTTGAGGACGTTATTAATTTGACGACGTGTTAATTCCCTTTGTAGTTCTCTTAAGGACTTTCTATATGCTGTAACACGTTTTTAAGTATTTACCGAGGGCGGAGATTTACTCGTCAGACGTGGTACGCTTTAAAAACTAGAAGTGTTGGCATTAAGCTATTAGGGCCTATGATGTTATTAAGGCCTTTTACTACCATTTGTAAACGTTCCTCCAAATCCGTAAAGTTTTTAATCTCTAACGTAAAGATATTGTACGTTAGGAGAAGAAAGGCGTTTGTTTTTTTAACCTTCTCAATACTTTAATAGGCTTTTATAAATACCTATTTACACTAGATACCTATTATTTTGGCATCTTTTTAAAACTTTACCACCATAAAGTTGGTATTAGTATCGTAAACGACTACGTTAGGTGAACTCAAATACGTGTTGATTTATAGTATATTTAATGTTTTTCACGTATCTTTTACCAAAAATAATTTTGAAAACTTAGCTTTATAAAACAAGGTTGCGGAATTAATAACGTGAAAAATAGGCTTATTATTTAAGTGAAATATATTAATAAATATATCATAATTAAAGTCCTTATCGTTTTTTAATATAAACTTAAATTTTCGGAGGGGTTAGGTACATGTTCAATAGTGGTAATGAAGTTTTTTAATAGCTTTTAAGGCCGAATATTTCACATTATTTTACCCTAGCGACTTCAAAACCTTATATAGCCTGTTAATGGTTGGATTATTAAATCGCCGGTATAATTAGCTTATTTACGTCTCTGTTAGAATTAATACTACTACTTTCGAGCCTTAACAATAAAATTATAAGTGTCTTTATTTAAAGGTAAGTGAAAACTTTTAGCAGTTTTTAACCAGTTCGTTTGCGTTAACGTTTGACGTTAACACTGAGGGTCTTTATATCCTTTAAATAATGTAGGAAATAGGTAGGGGACTTAAGGATATGGAACATAATCGTTTTTACAACAGTATAAATTACTGTTATCCTTAGTAACGATAATTATTCGCCTGGGCTAAATCCAACTTTGGTCTCTTTCATATCGTGACGATTAATGTTAGCGGTTATAGTGATTTCTTTCCGTAATACCACATACTGCGAATATTCTCCTATTAAATACCTTACTGCCCTAATATTTGACAAAATACCTTAAAACGTATGGTCCGTAGAACGATCACAAAAATTAAAGGTATGTTAGGAGTTAGGGGTTTGGTTAAGGTAAAGGTAAGGGTCTTTACCACACAAACGGAATAAAAAGGCGTGGTCGGCTAGTTATTGGGCCATATTAGGAGCAATATCCTTTTCGTGTTATTTAATTCGCTTAAGAGCGTTAGCGTTATTAATCGACTCTTCGCCCTCGAAGTTTGTAATTTGATTTAAGTAGTTTTATTTAAAAATAGTAGGGTATTAAGCGTGATATACTTCCCTTTTATTATTAAGTTTAGAAAGGGAGTGTCGAGTTAACCAGTAACCAAACTTATTATAAATTCAACACTTTTTGTGATTATTAAAACAATAGTGTTAGCGGTTAGTAGTTCCACCTGGATTTTAGCTTTGTTAGTGTTAATGTAGGTATTATCTTTAGTTTAAAGTTAAGGTCAATGGACCTTACCTTAGGCGTTATAGTTGCTCATAATTGCGGTCGACGTAATTAACTACCGTAAGGTTTTTTTAATTCGTGTTAAGGAAGTTGCCGGCTTGAGAATATATATCAAGCGAATTTGATGTGCGTGCTATTACAGTGGTAAACGAGAAACGTAACTAGTTAAAGAAGTTTTCATAGTTGGTATTTCAGCGTTGTGAGGCGAGTTGAAATTCGCTAACACCCGTAATTATTGATCGTACCCATTCACGAGATGCGGCTTCATTATGGTAGGCCTTTTCTGTTGTTTTTTAATATATTATTAATTTAGTAAGCATTCAATTTAAAATATATATTGGTAATTTCTCCTCTTTTTTCTATGCTATTATTATAATTTACCTTATAGTAGCCTAGTTTGTATGTATTATACGACGTGAACGTCGTATTCGAAGTATCCTTTTATGTTATCGTAAATCTTTCGAAACATAGTAGCATTCATTGAAAGGGTTAAGTAATAGTTTTTGGCGTAACTTGTGAAGATTTCGGGAAATAGTAAGTGAAAACCAAATAGTAGGACCTCTATATACCTTCAAATATAAAGAAAAGGTATTATCTTGGTGTTAAGGAAGTTGTAAAGCTTTTTATTATACTTTTTTATATTATTTTAAATTTTAGCGAAATTAGTTATAAGTTTGTAATTAATATTAATTATTTTAATAGGTTTTAGGAGAAGATCACGATAATTATCCTAGCTTCAAATGATATTTCCTAGTGATTTAAGCCTTAAGACTTCCGAAATACAGTGTTAGGGGTAATTTCCAGTCGTTTGTATCGAAGGGTAAAGTCTTATAGCAGGACTTGTGATAGGTTCCCGCGCGTAAGCAAATTTTAAGGGGAAAGGTTTTAAAGGGTTTTAAATGATTTTGCGACCGAATTATTGATAGGCGATGGGTATTTAGGGGTTTTGGGAAGCTTAACGATTTTATTTAATTAATTGGTTGATATCATTAATGTTAATACCTTTGGTTGTATTAGTAGCTATTACTTTATGTGCTTTCCCGCCGCTAAGAGCGTACTCCGCGCTATTACATGGAGGTATTAAACTATTGAGTAGGTTAACAGATTCCTTATCGCTAGCACGTAAAAAGGTTTAACTTAGCTAAAAAGGGTAAAATAAAGGTCTTTTAAATCGTATATAAGGGTGTTAAGGTTTTTTAACGCATTTTCCTTTAGGTCGTGGGTTCTAAAGATATTTATTAAGTTGGGTTAGGTCGAAAAGGGTTTTTGTTAGCTTAGTAGGACCCTTTTCTGGCATGTAAATACCTCGGCGTTTAAGTTTAGCCTTTGGTTTGTATTTGATACCCTTTTGAATCTTCTTCCATGTATTAGGAATCTAGTCGCCGAAGAGGTTAAGAAAGTTTCGAAAGGCTCGGTCATCGCGGTTAAATTTGTTACCTCCCCCTTATTTAATGATGTAGTAGCCAACGTAGTTAACCAGGTGTTTCTCCGTTAAGTCTGTATCGACATCTTGTTCCTACAGGTTTTTATCGTAGTGTTTCGTAAAAATGGATTTTAAGTCGTTAATTCCCCTTTAAGTTTTTGGGGTAGGTGTTATTTTGAGGTTTAGGCTTATATAGGACGTGTAGGGCGAGAGATTTGGTGATCTTGGGTGTAAAGGTTTGGTGTTTTAGCAATAAGTTGCGTGGGAATTGGGTGACTTGGCGGCTTGGCGTGAGGTCGCGAAACGTGGCTTTTTCGGTACAACTTGGTTTTTTCGCTTAAAGTAGCGTACTTGGCAATTGAGGTGATGTAGGAAGTGAAAAAAGTAAATTATAAGCAAAGGTTTGGTGTAGGGGCTAAGGTCGAAGGTCGTTGTTAATAGTAAAGGGCGAAGTTCATTTATTGTAGTTGTTTAGCGTAGAAACTTAGTCGTTTTTCTTGCAATAACAGCACCCGTAGTAGTATTGACTTAGCTGTTTGCCAACTTGCTGAACTTTGAGACTTTTGATAGTCCATCTCAACGTTTTTCTTTAAGAATGATCAATGAAGATTTCTTGGTGTTTTCGATCGCAATATCATTGCTACCTCTGGTTTACTATAGAGACTAACATAGTAGTAAGGGCCCTTCGCAAGAATCTTTCCTCTACCCTAGCCGCCGTTGTTTGACATAGAGCGTAACCGGAAAATAGCTTTTTATTTTACTTAGCTTATCTATGCTTAACCTAATAGGTAAGTAAGCACTGATTAGTATTGGTAGGCTTTAGACGTTGCAACGTTGTCAATTCAATTGGTTGAAGTAACAGTAGTATTGCGTGGTCAGATAGTGTATGTATTGTTCTAGGTTTGGCAGACCGCTAGCCGGTCTGCACTGTATTTCGTATGGCCAATTACTTAGCCCGTGCCCTAGAGTGAAGTGCAGCGTACTTCACTCAACTTACACCTAATGCGGTATATCTCCACAAAGAAATACACTTAACTTGCAGTTCAGGATAGTCAAATTGACTGTAAGTAAAGTTGACATACATCACTGCATGTAATACTATTCCAACAGGTGGCCGAATTTAAGGCGAAATGATATAGATACTATGGATATCATTATATATAACTATAGTTAGTATAAATAGAGACCACTTTGCAATCTATAAAGTGCACTCCTGCAGAGTGCATGATAACGTATCACGCTACAAGATGCATCCTTTGCCATTGATTAAAAGGGAGATTATCAAAGTGCATAGTAGAGTGCCACACTCTAGGTGAGAGCTTATAAGCTCTCACCTAAGGCGTGTACTCTCCGGATGCTTCTACCTTTCGAACTTATCTTAATACTACAATTCAATACCAATCTTTACAATTACTCTTCTACTAAATTAACATACAGATATCTTACCAACAGATACGCTATCTGAAATGCGGACAAGCTAGTTGGTTGTATTTAGAACCTTAATTCCGAATTTATTTATATTAGCTAACTATAATGAAAATAACGTTTGAATGTTTATTAGATAAAATTGAACCGATCCAAATCGCGTATTTATAACGATTATATTAAGAGACGACGCCTTTCTTTTACCGAATAGAGTTTTTCGGTTTTTTTTTTTATTTGGTTAACTTAAAATTTCAGAAATTTCGCTGCAAACGCATCGAATTATCGTTTTTCGGCGGTCGATACTTTAGTTACGTTGGTGTCTGGCATAATTCCCTAAAATAGATTGCCATACCTAGCAAAAAACATAGATTGCAACTTTGTATATACGTTTAACATTTCGGTTTCGTAATCTACGCTTACAATATATAGGAATAAAGTATCTTATACATTTATAAAAATACGTTATTCGGTTTCCCTATTTCAGGTTATGAAGTATATTTCATTTTTAAAAGTCTTACTCTTTAAAGGTATATTTTTATGTGTAAATATTAATTCATTTTCTTTGCCTTTATAATCGGCTGCGTTCGTTCTAAAATTAGCTTTCTTTTGGTTTTTAATTGTATAATCGATTCAAAATTGTCCTTC
This sequence comes from Anisogramma anomala, assembly GCA_038502455.1. Lineage (NCBI taxonomy): Eukaryota > Fungi > Ascomycota > Sordariomycetes > Diaporthales > Gnomoniaceae > Anisogramma > Anisogramma anomala. The sequence goes on along the minus strand of JASMMZ010000005.1, from coordinate 625,994 downwards.
AATCTTAATGTATTCATGTATTAGGTCGTTGGTCAACTAATAACCGACTTTTCCGTACATAATATCGCGTTTCAAAAAACCTGTAAGGCTTCATATATTTTTTCGTAAGTATTATTTTATACGTAATAAGTTAAGTTTTTAATTATGAGGTCTTTTTCGTTAGTAGTTACTTTTTCTTCTGTTTTCGGGGCTTTTTTCTTAATTTTTTTTCGTTTCAGTAGCCGTGTTTAAAGTGTTTGTTTTCTTTTGGGTATACTTGAAACTGTCGGTTTAAGATGTGGTAAATTGTTTCAGTGAGGTTTGCTTTGGTGATTTAGCCTTTGGTTTTGTTTTTTTTTCGGTTATAAATACTAGTTCAAGGCTCATTTATCGACTTATCGAAGTTTTGAACGAAATTTTAAGACTTATATAAAAAGTGTTTAAGTTTTTTTGGCTTGAATAAATTAAGGTTAAAGTTCAGGCTTCCTCGATATACTTTTATAGTTACTTGAATAAACAGGTTTTTTTCCATATGTTTTAGTATGAAGATTATGTAACATTTCTAGAACTTCGTTGATAAGGTGGTTAACACTTCCTGTGGGGTTTTATTAACGTTTTTACGTTGGTTTTTGACGAATTTCCAGTTAGGTTTAGTTTAATCCTGATTATAAAGCTCGTAATCTATTTCTGTATTAAAGTTTATTTTGAAGCCATTGTATTACTTCGCAAATATATCATCTTACGTAAGGTGGTATATATATTATTCCTTAGCTTACGTAAACGGTATATCCAGTAAAATAACATGGAATTGTAACGGTTCAATATCCAATTTTTCGTATATGTTTAGTATGATACGTATTTTATTATCGTAAACGTTATACGGCTCGCTATTATAATTCTTTTTGTTGGTAGGGCTTTAGACGTTGCAACTTTATCGATTTTATTGGTCTAAGTAACAGTAGTATTGCATGCTCAAGTGGTGGATGTATTGTCTTAGGTTTGGCAAACCGCTAGCCGGTCTGCGTAATAATTTGTATGGCAAATCATTTGGTCCGTTCCCTAGTATAAAATAGGTCTATATTATACTTACTTTGCTGCCAATATAGAAGACCAACAAAAAATAATACGCTCAACTTTTAGTAAATATAGTTAACTTTACTGTAATTCAAGTTGACTTACTGTATTGCAATTACTATTATTTCAATACTGGCGGCTTTTTAGTTTTTATACGTATGACAGTGTGGTTAACTAAATTTTTCCGGTAACCGTTAAACTATGACCTTGTCAACTAGCTAGACCCCTGTTAATTCCAGTTGACTTTTACATCAAATTACACATTTTTGCACTCAAATTGACTCTAATTGCCATCGATTTCCCCACGGCTCTAAGGCTTAACTTAATTGATTTCCATAAAATATTCTTCCTTTACAGGCTTATACAAACTTTCAATTTAGCTATGCCAGTTAAACAAGTCTTTATCGTTAATTCCCGGGTATTTTTCCAGTTTGTTAGCATATTCCAAACTTCTACGTAACTTAGCCTTACTAGGTGACCTATCAACGTATCTCTCTATACGTATAGCCAGTCTATTGCTATTTAAAAACCTATATAAGGCCTTGTTTGGTAACGTCTTTGTTATGGCGTTAACAGTATTATCCTTCCTATTAATTAACCGGAGCTTTTCTATTTCCCTGCCTTTGTATACTTCGTGAAGTGCTATTATGTCGATTATTATGCCCTTTTCGCTGATGGTTCCGAGCTTCAAAAGGAATTCGACTAGGCTTTTAGAGTTGGTATAAATTAACATCGGGACAGGAGGAATCTTTAGTTACTTGATAATAATGTTAAGGGTTTTTTATATTATTATATCTATAATCAAGCCTTTCAATATGCCATAGACCTTCAAAACAACCATGTTTTGTATTTGTTTTGTATTTGACAAAATTTTAATAAATTAGATTGCCGATAATGTTCAAATTATTTTCCCGCCTATTTCCATTAACACGACTTTTTAGGACGCCGATTTGTAAAAGTAATTTAGTGTTTTTTATAAAGAACTTATTTGTTAAAATTATTAACTTGGCCTTCGATAAGTGAATCGAGATTATATTAATCCTTTGATCAGGTTTCGCATTTACCATTTGAACCTTTTATTTAGCCAGTTGAAGTCGTTATTTGTTAAATTGTATATTTATACGGTAATAAGTAAGTTGGAGGAGGCCTTCAATCAAAATAAAATAGCGATTTATCTGTTACAAACACGCTATTTTAAGTATTGTTAAGGCTTAGCTACGTTACTTTTGTCGATTATAGTTAAATTAGTACCTTCGCCCTTTTGGTGAAAGCTAAAGCCAACATTAATATCAAGTATACAGATTAACGATTTGTTAAAGTTAAGTTGATTACCTTTTATAAACGTCGTGACTGGCTTATAGTTTTAAAATTTCAAGTTCTTAATTGTCTGTTATTCCGATACTATTAAACTAGACTTTTTAACAAAAAGGGTATATTAAGTTAGTATATCTACCAGGCCGAATTCTTTCTCTTACGTTACTAATAAATAAATGTCGTATATTGAAAATTTAATACCTAGATATAATTTAAAATACGATTGGTAAATGGAAAACCAATGAATATTTATTTTAATTGGTTCGTATAATAGCTCAATATATTTTATTACCGTGTCCTAGAGGTAAATAGTATGTACTTTCAGTTGCAACTCTAAAAATATAATTTATTGTAAATCAGTTATTAACTACGTATATACTCACATTATGTTCCGGTTATTCAATATAAACCAGCTTTTATTTTTAGCTGATAAATTTATTGTTAAAGAGATTAATAGGCGTTAACTGGTTTTCCAAATCGTTAATCATTGTATAAAGATTTAATCTTTGCCTTCATCACTGTATCTTTAAGAAATTAAATGTAACTTTTCTTATAACCGGCTTGTGATTTTACCTTTAACCTCGTAGATAATCCTGGACTTCAAAATCGTGATATTTGGATTTTAAAGGTTAAAGTCGGCCTTCAGTACCAATTATACAACTTTTCGAATTAGTAGACCATTAATTTCGACTTTATTGCTTTCTTCAAACGGTTTACCGAAAGTTTTAATAATGCCTTATATTCGAAACTTCAATGCTCAGTCTTCGTTATTCTTTTCTTTTATGCTTATCTAAGAAATATTATAGATACGACCCGGTATATATTTTTCTTTCGAATATTACTGTTTTTTCGGGAATCGTTCGCGCTGGCGGAGTTTTATCAGTTTATCGATAACAAGTGGAGGAGGCTTATATTAACTCAAACGCTTTACTTCAGGGTCTTTGTTATTATTTGCCTTAATATCAAGTTAAACCTAGTTGGTACAAAACCTTACGGAGCCGTTTACAATCATAATAACTACTTTAAGGTTAACGATATTAAAGGTTTTGTATACGCTTTTTAATTTACCTGGCTTTCGTCATATGGGGACTTTACTTTATAAAATAAAAACAAGTACATCGATAATCGTAAGGCTGTTCTTAATGTTAAAGGCGTTGTTAATTTAGCTGTGTACCCATTTCTCCCACAGATCCTTTAATACTTTACCGTAAGCTATAGCTTATTTTTAGGTACTTTCTAATGAAAGAGGTTCAATTTTTAGGAGTAAGTACGTTTTAAAGACCAGTAATATTGTTATTATACCATTAAGGCTCATAGTATTGTTTAAGCCTTTTACCGCCATTTAAAGACGTGCTTCTAAATCCGTAAAGCTTCTAATCTTTAACGTAAAAAAATATTATACGTTCGGTGAAGTAATACATGTACTCCCCTAACTTTTTCAATGCTTTCTTAGGCCTCTATAGGTAAATGTTTACATTGTATTTTCATTATTTTGATATTTTTCTGTAATTTCTCTGTCGAAAAGTTAGTTTCGGCATCGTAGATAATAATGTTTCATAGGTCTAAGTACGTGTTAATCCATAATATCCTTAGCATTTCCTATGCATCTTTTACCGAAAAAGATTTTAAAAACTTAGTTCCATGAAAAGAGGTTACAAATTCAATAACATAAAAGATAGGCTTATTATTTAAGTAAAATATATTAACAAAGATTTCGCAATTAAAGTCACTATCGTCTTATAGTATAAATTTCGATTTTTGGAGGGGTTAGACATGTGTTAATCAGTAGTAATTAAAATTTTCCATAGTATTTAAATCAAAGTATTCCATATTTTTATATCTCATATACTTTAGGGCTTTCTATATATTAGTAGGGCTTGAGAGATTGCAACGTTGTCGACTTTATTAGTCGAAGTAACAGTATTATTACGTGGTTAAGTGGTAGATGTATTATTTCAAGTTTGGCAAACCGCTATCTGGTCTTCACAGTCATTTGTATAGCCAATTGCTTGTCTTATGCCTTAGTGTAAAGTAGGGTCATATTGCACTTGACTTGCAGTTAATATAGTAGGCTTACACAAAACGATATATTCAACTTTCAGCCGGTATAGTCAACTTTACTATAAGTAATGTTGACCTACTACACTGCAAATACTACTTTTCTAATACTGGCGGCTTTTTAGTTTGTACTTATACACTAATATATTTGACCAATCTTTTCTGGTAAATGCCAAACCTCGACCTCGTCAACTAGCCAGAACCCTGTAAATTTTAATTAACATTTATATCGGATTGCACTTATTTTCATACAAATTAACCCTAATTGTTGTCAGTAACTTTATAACTCCGAGGTCCGACTTTATCGATTCCTACAAAACGTTTTTCCGCTACAAATTCATATAGTTCATCAAATTAGCCATGTTAATTGAACAAATTAATATCGTTAATACCTTGAAAGTTTTTCAATTTATTAGCACATTCCTGATCGCCGCTATGTAATCTAGGTTTACTGGGCAGTTTATTAACGTAGCCCCCAATACGTATTATCAGCCTATTATTATCCACAAATTTCTTAGAGGCTTTATTCGGAAATACCTTTTTCATGGCATGAATAGGATTAATTTTGTCGTTAATTCACCAGAACTCCTTAATTTCTCCCTTTTTCTAGGCTTTATGAATTATTATTACGTCGATTATCAAACTTTGTTCGTTGGTGGTTCTGAATTGAGAAAGGTATTCGAACAGGCTTTTCGAATCGATACAAATTACCACCTGGATTGAAGGAATTTTGCACTGTTTTATAATAACTTTAAGGGTTTCCCATAATAATATACCTACGTTGAGACCTATTATTATGTTGTAAACCTTTAAAGCTAACAGACGTCGTGTAATCCTCTTATATTTAATAAAATTCTAGTAAATTAGGCTGCTAATTATGCTAAACTGGTCTTCCCGCCTATTCTTATTAACAAATATCATTAAAAACCCAATTTTTAAAGACAAATCAATATTATTTGTAAAGATCTATTTGTAAAAATTATTAATTTAGCTTTGGACAAGTTCATTAAAACTATATTAATCACTTGGTCCAGGTTTTATATTTGTTACTGAAGCCCTTTATTTAGCTGGTTGAAGTTGTTACTTATTAGTTTTTATGCTAATAACGCAATGAAAGGGTTGTGAAAGGCCTCTGGTTAGCATAAAGTAGTAATATAATTATTACGGGCACGTTATTTTAGGTACCGTTAGGCGTTAACCACGTTAGTTTTATCAATTATTACCAAGTTGATACCTTAGCTTTTTTTTAGCGAAAACTAAGGCCGGTATTTATACCAAATCCACGGATTGACAATCCATTAAAGTCAAGTTAATTACTTTGTACTAACGTTGTAACCGACTTGTAATTTTAAAACTTAAAGTCTGTTACCACCTGCTATTTCGATGTCATAAAGTTAGCCATTTTGACGAAAAACGTATCGTTAGTTTATATACCCAGTAGGTTAAAGTCCATTTCTTACGTTATCAGTAAACACAGGTTATGTATTAAAAACTTTATACCTAACCGTAATTAAAAATGCGATTAGTAGGTAAAAAATTAGTAAACCATTACTTTAACCAATCTTTACAAAGGCTTAATACATCGTATTACCGTTTTTCAAAAGTAAATAGGCTTTAATTCCTATAGTAATTCGAATAATACGATCCGCTATAAATAGGTTAGTAATTACGTATAGACTTACGTTATATCTCAGCTATTGAACGTAAACTTACTTTCAGTCTTAGTTAGCAAACTTACTGTTAAATCGATTATTAAACTTCAATTAATCGTTTAAATCGTTAATAATTACATAAAGATCTAGTCTTTGCTTTATCGTTATATCCTTAAGTGATTAAACGTTAATTTTTGTACGTCCGCCCCATAATCTTACTTTTAACCTCGTAGATAATCTTCAACTTCAAGATCGTGACATTTAGGTTTTAAAGGTTAAAGTTAGCTTTCGACACGAATTGTACAACTCCTCGAATTAATAGGCCGTTAATTTCGACTTTATCGCTTGTTTTAAAAGGTTTACCGAAAATTTTAATTATACCCTATACTCGAAGCTTTAATGTTAAGTCTTTGTTATCCTTATCTTTCTTAATTACACAAGCAATATTGTAAATACGACTTAGTATATATTTCTCCTCTTTAACATTCCTCTTCTTCGGAAGTTTTTCGCGTCAAAGACGTTCTATCTGCTTATCGATAACAGGTAAATAAGGTTAGTATCAGCAGGTTTATTTAACTTCAAGAACTTTATCGTTACTAAGCCTTGTGTAAGACGTAACCTGGATAATACAAAAAGATACAAAAATGTTAATAAATTTAATAACTAGTTTAAAATAACGATATTTGAAGATTTATATAAAGCTTCCCATTTACCCAGCTCCCGTTATATAAAGACTTTACTTGATAACTGTAAAATAAATACCTCGATTATTATAGGGACGTTTCTGATGTTACAGTCATTATTAACCTAGCGGCGTACTGATTCCTTCCGCAGTTCCTTTAAATTTTTTCCTTAGGCTATAAATCGCTTTTCAATACATACTAATAGTATAGATTAACTTACCAAGCGTAAATACGCTTTAAAAGCCAGTAAAATTGACACTAGGCCGTCAGGGTTTACAGTATTATTTAAGCCTTTTTCCACTATTTAAAAACGTATCTTTGGATCCGTAAAGCTTCCATTCTCTCGCGTAAATATATTATACGTTCGGCGAGGTAAACCTTACACCCCTTTAATCTTCTTAATACCCCAAGAAGCCTTTATGGACATATATTTGTACTAGATACCCATTATCTTAGTATCTTTTTAAAATCCCGCCGTCACAAAGTTAATACCGATATTGTATACAATAACGTTAGGCGGTTCGAAATACATATTGATCAATAGCATCCTAAACATTTCCTACATATCCTTCATTAAAAATTATTTTAAAAACTTAACTCTAAAAAATAAAATTACAAAGTTGACGACATACAAAATAGGTTTGTTATTCAAGTGAAATACATTGAAGAAAACTTCGTAATTAAAGTTTTTATAATACTTTAATAGAAACTTGAATCTTTAAGAAGCTTAGGCATAAGTTTAACAATAGTGTTGAAGCTTTTTAATGGTTTTTAATATAAAGTATTTCATATTTTTATATCCTACGGACTTTAAGATTTTTTATAGCCTATTAACGGCTAGTTAATTCAAGCGCCTGTGTAATTAACATTTCTTTGGTTCAGTTAGATTCAATATCACTTCTTTAAGTCATGGAAAATAAAATCATAAATACCCCCACTTAAAGGCAAAGAGAAACTTTTAGCTGTTTTTAACTAACTTATCGGCGTCAACGTTAACATTAACGCCAAGAGTTTCTATATCCTCAACGTAAAAAAAGGAAAAGGGTAGGGGATTTGAAAATATAAAAATTAATCGACCAAACAATAATTAAAACTACCTTTATCCCTAATAATGATAATTACTCATCTCATTCAAAACTAACTCCAAACTTATTAACATCGTATCGATTAATCTTAGTAGCCGTAGTACTATCTATCCTTAATTCCACGTACTGCGAATAACCTCCTATTAAATATCTTATTAACCTTCTATTTGATATAATACCTTAGAACGTATAGTCTGCGTAATGATCGCAAAGTTTTAAAGGTAAACAAAGGGTTGAGAGCTTGGTTAAAGCATATATAAGGGTTTTTACCAATTGAATGGTATAAGAAGGCGTAATTGGTTAATTATTAAGCCGTTTCGGTGGCTATATCTTCCTATTATTTAATTTATTTAGGGGTATTATCGCCGTCAATTGACTCGTCGCCCTTGAAAGTTAGGATTTCATTTAAGTAATCCTATTTAAAAGTAGTAGTGCACTGGATATAGTATATCATATTTTTATTTTTTTTCTCAAAAGATGGTAACGAGTTAGCTAATAGCCAAATTTATTATAAATTTAATATTTTTCGCTACTATTACAATGATAATATTTACGGTTAACACGTCTGTTTAAATTTTGGACTTATTAGCGCCAACGTAGTTATTACCTTTGGTTTGTAGTCGATAGGCTAAACCTTAGGCGGTGAAAACGCCTGTTACCGTACTTATGGTCGACTTAATTAACCACCGTAAGGTTTTTTTTATCTACATTGAAGATGTTATCGACTTAGGGTTATATATTAAACGAATTATGTATACATGTCATTATAATTATAAACAAGGATTGTAAATGGCCTAAAAGGCGTTTGCAGGTGGTATTTTAAAGTTATAAGGCGTATCTAAACTCGCTAACACCCGTAACATCTGCCCGTACTTATTCTCGAAGTGTAACTTCACCAACTTAAAATTTCCTCATTACTTGCTAATATAATATCAATTTTTCAAGCATCTCATTAAGTACATCCATTAGTATTTCCTCTTCTTTTTTCTTTTCCATTATTGTAGTCCACCTCGTGGTAGCCCAATCTGTATAATATTAAGCAAGGTGGACGTTGTATTCGAAGTGGATTTTTATGTTACTATAAACTTCGTAAAAGGTGGTTACTCGGGTTAGAAAGATTAGATAATAATCCTTAACGTGCCTTATAAATATTCCGGGAAATAGTAAGTAAAAACCAGAAAGAAGAACCTCCATTTATCTACAAATGTTTTAAAAAGGCATTATCTTCGTGTCGAAAAGGTTATAAAACTTCACATTATACCTTTTTACGTAGCTTTAGATTTTAGCGAAGTTTATGAAAAGTTTATAATTAATATTAACTATTTCAACAGGTTTAGGAGACAAGTCGCAATAGTTATTCTAGTTTCCATTAGTGGTATTTCCTAGCAATTTATGTTTGGAGCTTTCGAAGTACGGTATTAAAGTTGATTGTCAGTCGCTTGGCCTGAAGGATAAAGTCCTGTAATAGGACCTGTAGTGGATTCGCGTGTGTAGGTAAACCTGTTGTGAGAATTTTTTTAGGGGATTTAACGATTAAAGTGTTGGGAGGTAATAAGGACTTAAAGGTTTTAAGGAACTTAACAATCTTACTTAATTAACTGGTGTCAAGAGCTAATATTAATTCCTTTGACCGAATTAACAGCTGCTATTTCGCGTGCTTTGTCACCATTCAAAATATATTCTACGCCATTACGTAAAGGTATTGGAATACTAAGTAAATCAATAGGTTTCTTATCTCCAACGCGTAGAAAGGCTTAAGTTAGCTAAGGGTAAAGGGGAGGTCCCATAAATCGTGTGTAAGGGAGTTAAGGTTTTTTAACACCCTTTCTCTTATGGTGTAGATCTTAAAGGCATTCCTTAAGTTGAGCCAGTTTAAAAGGGGTTTTTATTAGCCAGATCGAACTTTATTTTAGCATTTATATGCCTAGGCGCTTAAGTTTAGTCTTCGATTTAAATATTACGGTCTTGTAAACTATTTTTCACATTAAAATTGTCCAGTCGTCAAAAAACTTATAATATTTGTGAAAAGCAAGGTTAGGATTTTTACCGTCGTCGTATTTAACGATATAATGATCAATAAAGTTCATTTAGTCAATAAAGTTCATTAAGTGTTTTTCCGCTTCAATTTCTTCGATATCTTAGCCCCAAAGATATTTATTGTTTTACTTGAAAAAGACAGATCCAAGAACTTTGATCGTCTTTAATAGGTCTTGGGAAGGTGATATCTTAAGTTTCTGGATAACGTAAGGATTAGTTAGCAAGGAACGTGGTATTTTGGCGTAAAGTCACGTAGGAACTTGGCTCTTTAGCGTGATGTCGCGTGGGAACTTGGTGATTCAACATGGAGTCGCGTAAAAAATTAGCGAATTAGTATTGGGTTGCGCAGCATGGTTTTTTTTTGGCGTGTTTTGGAGATTCTTGGTGTTTTCGCTTAAAGCAGTGATCTTGACGATTGAATTGGCGTAGTGAAAGTGAGAAAGAGTAAAGTAGAGGTAAAGTTTTAATGTAAAGGGTAAGGTCGAAGGTTGTTTGTTATTTTGGCTGTAAGACTTAGTGGTTTTTATAGTAATAACACACATAGTAGTATTGGCTTGAACGTTTTCCAACTTAACGTTTTAAAAAAATTTAATAGTTAATCTCAAAGTTTTTAAAAAAGATCTTTAGTAAAGATTTCTTAGTGTTTTCGATAATAATACCGTCACTACCTTTAAGTTGCCGTAAAAAACGCCGTAACCTAAAAGTCTTCTTAACTTACTACCATAAAAATCGCCGCCACTTGTAAGGGCTTTTAGTAAAAATCTTTCCTTTACCCTAACCTTCATTTAACGTAAAATGTAACCGGAAAGTAGCTTCTTTTTCTACTTAGCTAATCTGTGCTTAACTCAATAATTACTGATTAGTATTGGTAGAGCTTTTGTTGGTAAGGTCTCTGCCTATTTCACGTGAACTTAAAAGAGTAGAAGAGTAATCATAATATTGGTATTGTTGTAGTAAAAGATAGATCTCAGAAGAAGTATTCCAGAGAGTGCATGCCATAGATAGAAGGTTATAAACCTCTCATCCAGGCAGTGGCCCTTTTACCGTGCGCTCTAGAATACCCATTCCAGACCACTCCACACATGATGCACTTTACACCTTGAAAGAGTGTAGCCAGCAACATGACACGTTATCTTGCACTCTGCTAGAGTGCACCTTGCAATATAGTGCACTGCCACTTGGTCTATATATACTAGTTATAAGGGTATATAATAATATCCACATAAGTAATCTTTTTTTTCCTTATATATCTTTAGCTTAATAGCAATAGTATAGTTGTAAGGAGTCCGTATACGTAGTCTTGTAATAATAGTGTAGTTTTAATACAAATTGTAAAAGTTTAAATTAGAAATTTTTGTAGTGATAGTATAGTTACGGTACCAATTGCAAAGGTTCGAATTAGTAATTTCTAGCTGCAGTGGAAATTGTAAAGGTTCGAATTAGTAATTCCTAGCCGTGGTGGGAATTATAGTAAGGGTTTGGTTAATGTAATTAATCGGTAATAACATGGTTATCATTAACTCTTTTTGTTATTTTTAGCAGGGGTGTGATTACGTAAGAGTTATAAGGGTAATTACATAGATGTAATTACGCCATTACGTATTAGATTAGTATTAAAAGATATATCGTTATCGATTCAGGCAAAACTTCTTTTCTGTCTCATTTATAAACGCATAATCCAAGTTAATACGAATTCTTATTTCATTTTAACCTCTATTTTAATTAACTAAACCAAACCGCTTTAATAGGTAGGTTACTTAATGAATACCTATATACTAACCTTTCCTTCAAATAAATGCCGCCACCACCGTTGCTAGCAACCCGCCCTTTTCGGACACAATTTTATCCATAGCTGCCACCTCCGCCGCCGCTGCCTTTCCGCCAAGCCCTACCGACGCCGCCTCTTACCCGGACTCACCTTCCCCCACCACCGTTGCTACTTCATTTTCCGCCGCCGCCGCCACCCTCCCCTTTACCCCTTTCTCCCTTCCCTTTTCCTAACTTTTAAGGGGAGGAATGGAGAGCTTTTAAGGTTATAAACCTTACCCTCCCCTTTCGAGTAAAAACCCTCTTACCTGCGGGAGCCTTTTTACGTTGTAAGTACAGCTTAGCGTAATTACGCCAGGGTTCCTATACCCTAAATCTACCCGTTTATATACCTTTAATATTGTTTTTTTTAGATAAGAAATACAAGGCGAACCTGCTCCGCCGCCTCGAGATCCGTATTGCGAAAGTGCGCCGCGAGGCCTTTTAAACGCGTAAGACGTTGAAGTGGCGTATCCAGGTTCGCAGTCCCAGGCTGCTAATAAATACGCCTTATGTACCATATATCGCGTCCGCGGTTGTAAGTAAGTCCGTTGGCGATTACTACGAAAGCGGGGGTTGTTCGGCCTATTGCCACCGTTACTAACAGACAAGTAGTGAATATGTCCCCGTTTGGTTGGTCTTAGAGCCGTAATCCGAAGCCGTATTACGCCCCCGCTAGCTTTATGGTAAATTTTAACCGTCCTTCAAAATTTCCTTCATTCGAAAACCAATATTCGTAGCGTTCCGAAAAACCAGCTGCGGTCGTAAATAACTAAAATTAACTGATGCTAATTAGTAGTAAGCGTTGACCGGCGAACCAAAAATTCGGAAGCTGTTATCGCTGCCTGGAAACGGAGCCTACGCATGTATTGTGTAGGCAAATTTAACGACGTTATCGCGCGTTGCCGTAAAAAGGGTAAAAATCCCCCTACATCTTTACTCAAGGGCATACAACCTAAGGCGTAGGGTTATATACTTACTAGCGTTAATAGCGTTAATAATGGTAATTGCGGTAACACTAGCATAAAAGGGGAGGACGGAGGGGAGGAGGGTGGAAACGCGACGGCATCTCCCTTTCTCTTTCCTTTTGGTAGTGATTAGCTACCCCTTACGGCCGGGCCAGCGCGCTCTGCCACATTGATATTATTACTTTCCTTAAAAACAATCATTTATAAGTAACGAATATGAATTGAATTATATAAAATGAAAAGAGATAATATGCCAAAATCGATACGATATCGTAAATTGAAATAAAGATAGGTAAAAGATAAAATACCTAATAGAGTTAGAAAACGTAGGATAAAGTGTAATAATATATTAGGAGCGACACTAAATAGTAGATTTAAATAGAAAAAAGAGAATGGGAAATTCGGCGACGTGGAGGCGAATAAAATAAAAAGAGATAGAATATTGGGAGCGGCACGGAATAGTAAGGTTAAATAGAGGTAAATTTGTAAGGCCGGCGCAAACATATGTTATATACTGCAACATAAATTTGGGAGCGGCGTGGATATTATAATTCGAACCGATTAAAATTGTAAAACAAAATGAAAACATAAGTCAATGTATATTAACCCTATTAAGTTTATAAAACCTTTTTAGTAATACTAATAAACAGCGTGTTTATCGATATAAGTGTTTTTAATACCCCGTTTGGGGTAGCTTTAATTATCGCGTCTGCTAAGTTAAATTTCCTATCGATTTACCTTATTTCCTCGATTTCCCGGCGCTTATATAACTCGTGTAAAGCTATAATATCGATTATTACACTTCTTTTGTTAGTGGTACCTAGTTTAACTAAATACTTATAAAACGAAAAGGAGTTAGTATATATAACAAAATAGATAGTGTGTAAGCCAAGGTTAAAAATAATTATCCGGACCATTATTACTATAATAATACTCGAATCGAAACCTTTAACTATATTATAGATTTCCGGAGCCCAAAAGTTTCTCGTAACCCTTTTATATTTGGTAAAGCTTTAATAAATGATATTTCCCTGAAGTGTAAACCGTTTCAAGCCGGTATTTTGTTATCAATTACTAAAATAAAGCCTATCTGCAAACTATAGTCGATGATATTAGCGAAGGTAGCCGTTATTAAAAACGAATAGCTTTATAATACGTATATTTAACGGCACAAATTGTAAACCGCGTTTTAGATTGTATATTTATCATAAAAGGCGTTGATTCAACGTTTTACATATATCGTTTAACAGGACGGTTTGGCATTGCGCGGCGACCAAAAGGTTAAATACTGCTTTCAGTTATATTATAAAAGTAATTCAAGCGCTACATACGCGTTAGTATCTGTATTCATCGGACCGTTTTACGCTATTAAAACGATGAGGGCAACTTTGTCTAACTTCCCTTTTTTAAGGCCCAAAAATTCGTTCTGGAAAGCGATAGTAGTGTTATTAAAGTCAATTATGTAGTTATCTATTAAATACGTTTTAGGTTCCTCTTTTAGGTCGTCATTGAAAAGTTTCCTCTTTTTAGATGTGGAAAACGACGCGTTACATAACATTAATATATCGTCCATTTGTATGCCTGTTAGTGAAAAGCCTTTCGAACGGGTTATTAATACTAATAGGCACGGTTCGAAAGTCGAGTTAGTTATTTTGAGCTGTTTCTTATAGTGCTTTTAATAAGTGTTATACCATTAAACACCAGTTTTAGCTAATCTGTAAAGCGGTTTTATAATACGTAAAATCGTTTTAGGTGGATGGTGTTTCCTAAGTTTTATAGGTATATCAGCGTAAATACGTCGTTTAAGTCGCTTTTTAAACTAGGTGTATACTTACGTTATATTATGAAATTCGACAAATAGGTTGTATAGTATAATGAGAGAGTTCATAAGCGTAAAAATTAAACAGTGATTGGCCAGTTGTAAAGTGTGCAACTAATTTATAATATACTTTCTTTATCGTTGTTATAACCTCTAACAACAAGACAAGTATTTTCGTAAGGTTTTCCGGTTTTATTTTTGATTTCGTAGATAAAACGAATAAGAAAATTTTTATAGGCACTGTAGATTATTAAGGTATAATTTTTTGTTTAGCTAAATAATTCTAACGGAGTATTTAGGGTAATCATGATATCGTTGTATCGGAGTTTTAGGTTAAGTTCACGGTTTACTATCTCTTTTTAAATAATAAAGGAGCTTACGGTAAAAGTTTCGGGGCGTTTTTTAGTTTTTGAGTTAAAAGAGCGATCTCGGCGGCAAAGTGTTGGTAAGGTTAATATAGACGGGCCGCTTTTGTCTGGTAAAAACTGGCCGGATATGAAGTTTAAGGGGTGAATTAAAACTAGGAACGGTTTGGATTTTTCGTTTTAGGGGGTGTTTCGTCGGCAGTTTTATTTGAAATACGGTTTCGAACCGCTCCTTTCCATTTATCTTTTGTACTTTCATACTATTATTTAACAAAACAAACTCTTACCGTTTATTAAATTAACGAGAATACTATGGAATTTAAACCTATTGGTTTTTCAAAGGCTAGTTCATCCATCCTTAGTTTTCCAAACCAAAATCTTAGATTGTAATGATAGGTTCAGAACGCCAGTTTTTCGTGGGCTATTCCTTATAGCTAACGTTTTGAACATATTGTTCTCAGCCCGCAAGGAATGTAATGCTGCCATGGCTCTCGCCATAGTATTTGCCTTTTACACCATAATTAGTAATAGTGTAGAGTTTATATAAATCCTTAAGTAAGTATTAAAAATAAGGAGCGTGGGAATAAGTCCGTTTAGGCTGAAAGTGTTATTAACGGCGTTAACCGTTATTTAAAAGATAGATTCTTTGCGATTAATATTTTTTTAACTTTTTAAATAACATTATCTATACTCTTTGAAGTGGTCTATAATACTGTTTACACTTGCTAATACCATATGGTACTTTTACTAGTATTTATTTACATTCGTTACCAGTACTCCTAACTTTGGTACGCTACTCCGTAAAATCGATAGCTATGTCAGCATCATAGGTAATTCTGTCCGAAGTCTCTAAATAAACGTTCGATCAACAGTTAACCAGAGCGTTCGAACAGCTTATAACGAAAGAGTTTTGTGTAAATTTAGTGGCCTTGAATAATATTGTCGCATCGACAGCATAAAGTACCGGTTTATTATTAACATATATAATATTAACAATTACCTTATAGTTCAAGTCCACATCATCCTAAAGTCGGAACTTAAACCTCCGTAGGGCTTATAAGTAAATCTTGCACTTATAATAAAACTTTTCGATAACTTTAAGTGCGTAATTTTTTATGTCCGTATAATCTACGAAGTAAAATAATTGTGAAAGGCGTTTTGTAACCGGGTATCCGAATCGGCGGTATAATATCCGCAATTCCGGATATGTTAAATAAATAAATTTAATTGTACGAGTTTTGGGAGAAAACTATAAATAACCGAACTTAAGTCGGAGTGATACAGATACTTTATCTGAAGCTTAGACAAGATAGTTAATAGTATTCCGAACCTTAATTCCGAATTTCTTTATACTAGTCAATAAAAGCAGGAATAATGGTTTTAAGTTTATTTCATAAAATTTAACCGGTTCGAATATCGTATTTATAACGACCGTCTTAAATGAAAACTCTTTTCCTTTACCAAATAAAACCTTTTGGTATTCTCCTATTCGTTTTAGTTGGAACTTTGGGAACTTCGTTACGAATACGTCGAATTGTTGTTTTCCAGCTGTTAAGATTTTAATAGCACCTTTATTAGGTATAATTCCCTGGAAACGGCTGCTGTATCTCTCTAAAAGTGTGAATTATAACGTTATATAGGCTTTAAGCACTCCATTTACATAATCTAAGATTATAATATACAGAAAGGAGGTATCCTGTAAACTTGTAAAAATATATTAGGCGGTTTCGTCATTTCAGGCTATTACATAAGTATTATTACCTTTAAATTCTTTTTCTCCGGAGGTATATTCGTAAAGATAAGTTTTAAGTTTATTATTTATACCTTTGTATTCAATCACGTATATAGTCAAATTGGTTTTTATCCGGTTCTTGAATATATAATCGGTCTAAAATTATCGTTTAATTCGAATTTACTAGTAGGCTAGGTAGTTAGTAAATTAGCAGCCGATTTTTTTACATATGATGTAACGTTTTTACAAATCTGGGGTGCTTCACATGCTTTTTTTCATGTATTACTATAGCTGCGATACGTTTCGCCCATTTTCGAAAGATAGTTCCTGTCCCTTATTCCCAGGGTCCCCTTATTAATACCTGTACTTTAGGCGTTCTTTTTGCTTTAAATATACTTTAAATCTTCGAACCAAAACGTGGTGAATAGTTTTGGCGAGGTTTACTTCAATAATTTAGCCTTCACCTTTTGTTTTGTTGGCTATAAATGTTAATTCAAAGCTTTCCTATCGGTGTATAAAGGCTTTAAGCGATATCCTAAAACTTATATAAAAGGTTTTTGAATCCATTTTAAATTTAAAAAATACAAGGTCGAAATCAGGGTTTCCTTAATATGCTTTTATTACTATTTAAACAAACAGTTTATTACCTTTATAATCCAGTTTAAAAGCTATGTAACACTTTTGAAACTTAGCTAATAATGCATTGAAAACCTCCTACAGGTTTTCATTAGCTTTCTCCTATTGGTTTTTTCCGGATTTCCAAGTTGTACTAGTCCAATCCCCATCGTAAAGTAAGTAGTTAATCTTTATATCAAAGTGGGATTTTAGGCGGTCAAAACACTCCGTAAATGTATCTACTTACGTGAGGTAGTATATATACCATTTCTAACTTACCCGAATAAAATACCGGGTAAAATAATATAAAATTAGGACGGTTTGATATCTAGTTTTTTACATATATTAAGTATAACACGTATCTTGTTATCGAGTATATCGTATAGTTCGCCGCTATAATTCTTATTCTTATCTCAAAGCTTGATGAAGTTGGTAAGCTTTATAGGATCTCTTTTATTAGTAGGAAATCTATACGGTAAAAGGTTACGATAAGGGTCGTAGTTCGTGAGTATTGGTTTGTAAGGTACGTATAGGCGTTTTACACCGTTCGTCGTTCTGTAAAACGGGTTGTTTTCGGGGTCTCGACTACTCCCATTTTGATCAAACGGGGTATTGGTTGTATTTAGAGGGTGATTTGGTATCTGTTTTTGCTTTATAATATATACTGGTGTAAGGGTGTATTATATTTGTATGGTAAATAAAGATTATGTGAGTTTTTCTTTTTTAATATCAGTATTTCTAATTCAGGGTGCGGGTACAATATTAGTTCATTTTACCCCTTTTATTCGTCGTTTATCTATATATTCTTTACTACCTGTTTTTTGTATTCCGTTAGGTAATTTTTTTATAAATTTTGTTTAGTATATATATTTATCATTTTAGTTTGGCAAATCGTTCAATTTTTTTATTTCGAATAAGGCTTTGATAAGGCGGCCATTCCTGCCTCCTGAGGTATTAATACCTCCAATTCGCAGTGAAATTCGTAAGGCTTTGGTAATAAAGGAGTTTACTATTTGATATATGCCTAACTTCCAGTTCGAAAATATTTTATATAAATCATCCAGTATATTAGGTGTTTTGGTTTTCTTGTTTTGATAACGAAAAATCACGATTGAGATATACGTGTTTGCCGTATATCGATCTAATTTCTCAACTAGTGAATCGATAGTATTGTCCTCGAGGCCCAGGTTTATTCTATATATTATAACGGTTTCAATTCTCATATACTCGACCAAAAGATCGAAGTAAACGTTAACTTCTTTTGGTGTTATTAGTAGTAGGGTTATTACTGTAAGTATTTTAGGGCGGTTAGAGATAATTGATTTTATATGTACCTGATATATTAGAGCGGTGTAAATTGGTGGTTTCGCGTCGTAATTAGATTTTAATACGTTTAGATTATAAGGTTTAGGATAATTCTTTTTATAAACAGTAAATGAAAAATAAAGAAGATAAATAAAACGGTCAAAATAAAGCTGTTAACTTTCGCTAATGTAAATAAGTTTTAACTTATATGTAATTAAAACGTAATCATAAAATAGTTAGGCGTTCTAAGTTAATTTTATTGATATTCAATAACGTTACATTAGCTAAGCGGTTAGGGAAACAAAAACATCAGAAAAATTAAATTTAAAATACATTGGGCGAACATAAGAAGTCGAATAGGGTAAAAGAAATATAGGTATGAGAAGGTGTAGATTTTGGTTTGTATTTTGTAAGCGGTTTGGATTGTCGTATGGTAACCGCTTTAGCTAAAGCGAACGGCTTTGTTGTTCCGCTTATAACCGCTCTTAGTTTCGTAAGCGGTTTAGATACTGTATTTGTAACCGCTCCTGTATTTCGTAAGCGGTTTAAATGTTGAGTTTAGATCGGATAGGTCCTCACGAAGGGTTTAAAAACTTGGTGGTTTTAGCTTACGTGGTTTGATACGTAATAAAACGATTTTCAAGGAGTGTTCAGGTACGTTAAAGCGTTAAATAATGATTAATAATAGCGTGTAGGGGTTTTTAGTAAATGAAACGCTAAATAAGGATTAATAATATCGTATTGAAGTTATTCTTTTTAAAGTTATTTAGCTTTTACAGCTTTTATATATATTCTCTCTATCTTTAGTAAAAACGTAACGATAAATTACAAATGATTAAAACCGATATAGGATCCCGTTATAGATAATTCACTTATGTTTATCTTTTCCTTTCTAGGTTATTCGTAACCGACCGAGTCGGCTAAAAATTATTATCGGTAAGGTTTCTGCCTATTTTATGTAACGTAAAAAAAGCAAAAAAGCAATTATAAGATTATTATTATTATAGTAAAAGATAAATCTTAAAAGAAGTATTCCAAAGAGTGCATGCCACGGATGGGAGGCTATAAACCTCTTATCCGGGAATTGACCCTTTTGCTGTGCGCTTTGGAATACCTATTCCAAGCCGCTCCACGTATGATGCACTTTGCGCCTTGCAATAGTGTAGCCTACAGCGTGACACGTTATCGTGCACTCTGCAGGAGTACACCTTGCAATACAGTGCACTACCACTTGGCCTATATATACTAGCTATGAGGGTATATAGTAATATCCATAGCTTTAGACGTTGTAACGTTATCGATTCGATTGGTCGAAGTAACAGTATTATTACATAGTCAAGTGGTGGATGTATTATTCTAGGTTTAGCAGACCGCTAGCCGGTTTGCACAGTAATTTGTATGGCCGATTGCTTGGCTCATGCCCTAGTGTAAAGTGGAGCCATATTGCACTTGACTTGCAGTCAAATACAGTAGACCTACACAAAACAATACATTCAACTTGCAGCCAGTATAGTTAACTTGACTGTAAGTAAAGTTGACCTACTGTACTGCAAATACTACTATTCCAACGATATATCTCATTAATATCGAGGTGGTTAAAACGATAGTATAGTCAATATATTCCTAAGTTTTTCACGTTTAATACCATTTCTTTTGGACCATAAAAATGAAATTATAAATACCCCTACTTAAAAGCAAAGGGAAACCTTTATCCTTTTTCAATTTATTCGTTAGCATTAACATTAATATTTGCACTGAGGGCTTTTATATCTTTTCGGTAACAAAAAAAGAGTACAGAACTTGATGATATAAAATGTAATTGGTTTTATAATAGTTTAAATTACCATTATCTGTATTAACAATAGTTGTATACCTAATTTAAAGTTAACTTTAGCTTTATTTATCTCGTGACTATTAATCTTAGTAGCCGTAGTATTTCCCTCCATAATGGAACATATTTCGAATAGCCTCTTGTTTAGTACCTTGCCGCCCTTATATTTGGTATAATATCTTAAAACGTGTGGTTCACATAACTATCGCAAAGGTTGAAGGTATATAAAGTATCAGAGGGTTGTTTGAGGGAAAGAAAAGGGTATTTACCGTTTAATAGGTTCAAAAAACATGTTCAACTAGTTATTGGACTGTATTGAAAACTCCATCTTTATATATTTTAATTTATTCGAAGGTATCATCGCCCTTGATTACCTCGTTTCCCTTCAGGTTCACGATTTAATTTAAATCTTTTGTTTCAAAGTAATATGGGATTGGATATAATACATTAACTTTTTGTTATTATATTCACTGGGGGGGGGGGGGGGTAAAGAATTGATTCATAGCTAGACTTGCTATAAATTCAATTTTTTTGCCATTATTACGAAGATAAGTCTTATGGTTAACAGGTCCATTTAAGTTTAGATCTTGTTGGCGCTAACATAGCTATTGCCTTTAGCTCAAGGCTGTTAAGATAGACTTTATTCGTTAAAAGCATTTATAGTCGTACCTACGGTCAACTTAATTAACCACTATAAGATATTTTTATTCATATTAGGAAGGTTGCCAGTTTAGTGGTATATATCAAGCGAGTTTTGTATACTCGTTATTACAGTTGTAAACGAGGAGTGTATCTAGTTAAAAAAGCCTTCGCAAATAGTATTTAGACGTTGTAGAGCGTATTTAAACCTTTTAACGCTCGTAATAGCTGGCCATACTTGCTCGCGAAGTGTGGTTTCGCTAGCGTAGGCTTTCCTTATTGCTTATTAGCATAATATTAACTTATTAAACATCTAATTTAGCGTGTTCATTGGTATTTACTCATTTTAATTTTTCGCTATTATTGTAATCTACTTCATAGTAACCTAATCTATATAGTATTAGGTAAAGTGAACATCGTATTTAAAATAGCTTTTTATACTATCGACCACTTTACAAAAGATGGTTACTCAGGTAAGAAAAATTAGGTAATATTCTTTGACGTACCCTGTAAGAATTCTAGGAAATAGTGAGTGAAAATCAGAAGGGAGGACTACTATTTACTTTCAAATATTTAAAAGGGGCATTATCTTTGTGTTAAAAAGGTTGTAAGGTTTCCGTTATACTTTTTTATATTATTTCAAATATTAGCGAACTTTTCAATAATTTTATTGTCAATATTAATCATTTTAATAAATTTTGGGGAGACATCGTGATAATCGTCCTAATTCTAAGTGATATTCAATTATAATTTAAACTTTAGAGCCTCCGAGTTGAAGTATTAATAGTAATTGCCTGTTTCCTAACCTAAGGGGTAAATTCCTGTGGTAGGACTTATAGTAGGTTTATATATATAGATAAATTTGATATAGGAAGGTTTTTAAGGGGTTTGGCTATATTTTTAAAGGGTTAGGGGGTCGTAAGAACTCAAAGGTTTCAAGGTACTTGACAATCTTACTTAATTAATCGGTGAATAGCTTTGACGTTGATTCCTTTGGCCGCGTTAACGGCTGTTGTTTTACGTGCTCCATCGCCATTAAAAGCGTACTTCACCTTATTACATAAATGTAATAAGCTGTTGAACAAATTTATAGGTTCTTTATCATTAGTACGTAAAAAGAATGAATTTAGTTGGAGGTAAAGGGGACGTTTATTAAAATGCGTATAAGGGAGTTAAGGTTTTCCGACACCTTTTCCTTCAGATTGTAGGTTTTAAGGGTATTCCTTTAGTTGTGTTAGTTTAAAGAGAGTTTTTACTAGTTTGACGAAGACTTTTTCTGAAACGTAAATCTTTCGTCGTTTAAGTTTTGCCTTTAGTTTGGATTTGACACTCTTTTAAATCTTCTTCTACATATTAATTGTTTAGTCGTTGAAAAACTTACAGTATTTGCGAAAGGCGCGGTCTTCGCGGTTAGGTTTTTCGCTGTCGTCTTTCTTAACAATAAAATGGTCTACGAAGTTAACCAGGTGCCTTTCGGTTAAGGTTTTATCGATATCTATCTCCTAAAGATCTTTATTGTATTACTTTGAAAAGAGGGATCTGAAGACTTTAATTCATTTTTGCAGTATTTGAATGAATGTTATTTTGAAGTTCTGGGTAACGTGAGGTAAACTTGGCGATTTAGGAGCGTAAGAACGTTGTTGTTTTAGCGTAAAGTCGCGTGGGAACTTGCCGATTTGGCGTTGGTTTGTGTAACGAGACTTTTTCGGTGCGACTCGCCGAATGTTAGTGTTTTTGTTGAAAGTAGCGATCATACCAATTAAATTAATAAGGGATAGTGAAAAGAGTAAATTGGGGGGAAAGCTTGGTATTAAGAATAAGGTTGAAGATCATTTGTTATAGGCAAATGTCGAAAGTTTGTTTATTATTTTGGCTATGAAACTTAGTAGTTTTTATAATAGTAACATCCGTAGTAGTATTGACTTAACCGTTTACTAACTTTACAAACTTAAGACTTCTGACAGTTAATTTTAACGTGTTTTAAAAGGATCTTGGTTAAAGATTTCTTGATATTTTTAATAACGATACCGTCTCTACCTTTGAATTGCCGTGAAAACTAGCGCAGCCTAAGGATTTTCTTTATGTATTGCCGTAAATAATAATACAGTAGTAAAGGCACTTCGTAAAAATCTTTTCTTTATCTTAACCTCCGTTATTAACGTAGGGAGTAACCAGAAAATAGCCTTTTCTTTTGCTTAGTTTATTTGTGCTTAATCTTATAATCACTGATTATTGTTAGTAGGGCTTTAGACGTCGTAAAGTTGTCGATTCGATTGGTTGAAGTAACAGTAGTATTGCATAGTTAAGTGGTAGATGTATTGTTTTAGGTTTGACAGACTGCTAGCCCGTTTACGCAGTAATTTGTATGGTCAATTGTTTGGTCCATGCCCTAGTGTGAAGTAGGCACATACTGTACTTGCTTTACAGCCAATACAGTAGGCTCACACAAAATAACACACCCAACTTACAGTCAATATAGTTGACTTTACTGAAAATAAGGTTGACCTACTACACTGTAATTACTACTTTTCCAACAATTTTCCTTATTTTATAATTTAACCGAGTTGATACGTTCTGTAAGGTTACTTTTTCATTGGGAAAACGATGTAGTAGGAGGTTTTGGTAAAGGTCGTAATTATTAGGTATCAATTTGTAATATTTTTATTATTGTTTTATACCGCTTATCGTATTTTCAGAAAAGTAATTTTTTCTCTTCGGATCGCTTTTGTTTCGGTAAATCAGGTTGTTCATTACATCTAGAAAGTAATTTTATTTTTATCTTTATTTCAAAGTATATTTTGGAAAAAGTTCGTATTCAACTCGAGATATAAATGATTTTCGTAGCCCTTCCTCCTTTTTTGTTAATTCCTTTAACTCCGTTTACACTTCGCAGTATACGCTTAGCTTTGCTAAACACCTTACTTCTTATATTTACCAAGTCTTTTATTTTCGTTTTTATCCGTTATTTTAAAAAGCCCGTTTTGACGTTTCTTCAATTGGTATCCCTTTACAAATTTCATGTTTATTACTTTATCGTCGATTTATTTTGGAATTTAAATAGATCAAGCCATTACCGATAATACTTCTACAATGTGGTTATTATTATCACCCATCGTATTAATAATTTTACTCTATAGTTATCTACATAATATTTTCAAGATTACACTATTTAATATCCTCTTTTATTTTTTTTGGCGTCTCATCCGTAAAGTCCTCCCTAAAATTATTAAACAAATCGCTTCTTTTAATATTTTCTTTATAATAGTTAAAACCCATATTTATAACATATATATTCGCCGCAAAAGGATTCAAATTCTCTACTAAAGCTTCGATTTTTTTAATCCTATAAATTAATGTTTAAGTGTTATAGAATGCTTTTACGAAACTATGTATTTTTAAATAAATAATCTATATATCCGCTGACTTTTGCTCGGTCCATTATTCATAGATCTATTGTTGGAATAGTAGTATTTATAATGCATTAGGTAAACTTTACCTACAGTAAAATTGACTATATTGACTGCAAGTTGAGTGTATTTTTTTGTGTGTGCCTACTGTATTTGACTGTAGGTCGAGTGCAGTATGATCCCATTTCACACTAAGTCACGAGCCAAGCAATTGTCCATACAAATTACTGTGCAGAAAGGCTAGCGGTTTGCCAAACCTAGAATATTACATCCACCATCTGACTACTGCAATACTACTGCTACTTAAACTAATCGAATCTACAACGTTATAACGTCTAAAGCTTTACCAATACTGATTAGTGTTTATTAGGTTAAGTATAGATTGGCTAACTAAAAGAAAAAGGTTACTCTCTAGTTGTTATGCTTTGCGTTATCATTGGGGTATAGGAAAGATTTTTGTAAAGAGCCTTTACTGTTGTATCAGTCTTTACGGTACTACATAAAGAAGACCTTTAGGCCGCGTTAGCTTTTAAGACAGACTAGAGGTAGCGATAGTATCGTTATTCGAAAACACTAAAGAATTTTTACAGATTTTTTTAAAGCCGTTTAGATTGACTTTTAGAAGTCTCAAAGTTCGGAAAGCTAGCAAACAGCTAAATTAGTATTATTACAGGTGTTACTACTATAAAAAATGACTAAATACTTACGTAAAACAACCTATAATAATAAAAAACCTTTAATCTTACCCTTTACATTAAGCTCTTGCCTCGACTTTACTCTTTTTATTTCATTTACGTTAAATTAATCGTCAAGGTCGTTACTTTAAGCGAAAACATCAAGTTACGCCAAGAAATTCACGTTACGCGACTTAACACCAAAACAACAAGTCTCCTCACCCCGAATCACTAAGTCCTTCACCTGTTAAGTCCTACACCATCCTGAACTTTAAGATAGTACCTACTTAAGAAATTCAGAAAGTAATTAGCTCTTTAGGATCCCTTTTTACGAATCTATACGATAAAGACCTCTAGGGGTAAGTTATTGATCAAAATTTAATAGAAAAGCACCTTATCACTCTCATTGGCTACTATATTATTAAACATAATAGCGGTAACAATCCTAACTACGTTTTTCATAAATTTCGTTATCTTTTTCATAACTATATTATTAATATGTTAATCTCGATCCAAAAAGGGGTTAAATTAAGATTTAAACCAAAACTTAAATAATGAAGGATTTATGTACTAATATAAGGCTCTACGAAGCTGACATAAAGGTTCTTCGACTAAATCCAGTCAAAAGAATACCCGTAAAATATACGCCTTAAAAAAACATACGAAAAAACTATAACGCTCTTATATGCGATTTGGAAGACCTCATCTTTATCTTCAGCTATGTTAAGCCTCTTTATGCACTAGCGATAAAAAACCTATTAACCTTGTCGGTAGCCTAATACTTTTATGTAACAACGCGAATTAAGCTTTAAACAGCGGCAGGGAACGTAAATTAGTAGCCGCTAATACGGCCAGAAGAATTGACATTGGCGCTTTAAACCAGTTAATTAAGTAAAATCGTTAAATCCCTCAAAACCTTTAAGCTCTTATTTTTCCCCAGTCTTTTAATCGCCAAGTCTCCTAAAAGCCTTTCTATGGTAGGTTTATCTACACACGAAAGCCCACCGTAGGTTTTACTATAAAACTTTACCCCTTGGGTTAAAAAATTGTCAATTACCTTTAATACCGTGTTTAGAAGGCTTTAAGACTAAAACTTCCATAAAATACTAATAAAGACAGGGATAACTATCGCAACCTCCCCCTAATACCTATTGAGATAGTTAATATTAATCACAAGCTCCTTACGGATTTCTCTGAAATTTGAAACAATGTAAGAATGTATAACAGAAAGCTTTATAACCCCCTCAACATTAAAATAATACTCTTTTTGAACATTTGCAAATAAATAGAGATTCCTCCTTTTGTTTTTTTACTTATTATTTACCGGAATCCTTATAAGGTACGCCAGAGACTATTATCTAACCTTTTTAACTCAACTAACCACGTTTTGCGAAGTCTACAATAACATAAAAAGCTACTTCGAATATATCGTCCATTTTGCCTAATATTATACAGATTGGGTCACCACACGGTAAACTACGATAATGGCGAAGAAAAATGAGAAGGAAATACCAATATATATACTTAACTAGATAATTAATGAGTTAATATTATGCCAATAAGCAATAGAGAAAGCCTACGTTGGTGAAGCTATACTCCGCAAGTAGGTATGTGCAGTCGTTACAGTTATTAACGAATTTAAATACGCCTTACAACTTTTAAATACCACCTGCGAAGGCTTTTTTAATCAATTATGTTTTTCGTTTACAACTATGATAACACGTATACCAAACTCGTTTGTTATATACCCTTAAGTAGAAAACTTCTCTAATGTAAATAAAAAACACTTTATGGTTGTTAATTACGTTGACATTAAATATGGTTACAGGTGCCTTTAACACCTAAAGTTTAGCTTCTTAGCCCTAGACTAAAGGTACCAGATTCTCTAGCGCTAATAATTTTAAGATTTAAACGGACTTGCTAACCGTAAGCAGTATTGTCGTAATAATGGCAATGAATGTTAAATTTGTAATTAGTTTGGCTGTTAGTCAACTCCTTACTCCCTGGTCGAACGAAATAATAATAAAAAAATATAATATATTTAGTACTGTACCACTTTTAAATAGAACCACTTGGATCAAATTGTAAACTTCGAAAACGACGAGCTAATCAATAATGACATGCCTTTAAGTAGATTAAATGATATGAAAATACTGTTTCTGACGCAGCCTAATAACTAACCAACCACGTTTTTTTATATCGTTTATATGGTAAAGACCCTTATTTTTACACTGACTAAACTTCTAACCCCTTATATACCCTTAACCTTCGCGATCGTTACGCGAACTATACGTATTAAGGTAATATATGAAATATAGGGGTAATAAGGTACTTAATAAAAGGCTATTCACAATACATGTTATTACGTAAGGAAAGCACTATAGCGATTGAAATTAATCGTTACAATGCTAGTAAGGCTAAAGTTGACTTCGGATTGGACGAATAATTATTGTTACTAGGAATAACAGTAGTTTAAACTATTATTAGATCGATTATATTTTATATCCTTAAATCTCTTACTCCTCCTTCTCTTTTAATTAAAATATATAAAAACATTTGACGTTAAAGTTAATTTCAATACCGACAAGTTAGTTAAAAACAGCTAAAGGTTTTCCCTCACCTTTAAGTAGAGGTATTCATCGTTTTATGCTTAAGGTATTAAAGTAGTAGTGTTGAACCTGATGGAGCTAGGGATATATTAATTATACCGGCGCTTTATTCACTTAGCCATTAATAGGCGATATAAAGTTTGAAAGTTTACAACGTATAAAAATATAAAATATTTTGATTTAAAAGCTACCAAAAAGCTTTACTACTATTGATGAACGTATGTCTTAGCACCTTGGAGATTTAAATTTACGTTGAAAGACGATAAAAACTTTAATTGCGAGGGTTTTATTACTTTGTTTTACTTATATAACAAATCTGCTTTTTACGTCGTTAACTCTATAATCTTTTTTTATGGAGTTAATGTTTCAAAATTCTTTTCAGCGAAAAACACGTGGGAAACGTTAAGGATACTGTAGATTAACACATACTTGAGCCTATCAGACGTTGTTATTCACGACATTAACACCAACTTTGCGGCGGCAAAATTTTAAAATATATATTAATATAATGGTTATTTAGTGTAAATTAGTACTTGTGAAGGTCTATTGGAGTATCAGAAAGGTTAAAAAGGCATACGCCTTACTTTACCAAGCATATAATATCTTTACACTGGAAATTAAAAGCTTTACAAATCCGGAGGTACGCCTTTATATAGCGGTAAAGTGCCTGAATGATAATGGGAGCCCTAACGGTCTGATGTTAACGATATTAGTCTTTAAAACGTAAATATTCCTAAATAGTAAATCTCCGCTTTTAATAAATACTCAAAAGCGAGTTTTGGCCACAGTAAATCTCTGAAGGAATTACAGAAGGAATCGGCACGCCGCTAGATCAACGATGTCTGTAATACTAGGAATGGCTTTAAAACAATCGACGTGTTCGCTTTGCTATTGTAAAGTAAAGTCACCGTATGGCGGAAGCTGGGTATATAGGAGGGCTTATATAAAATCTTAAATATTGTTAACTTTAAAGTAGTTGTTGAAATCACTAACGGTTTTATATCTTTTCGTATCACTTAGGTTAAGCATTATATTAGGGCTATTAAAGAGCAAGATACTCAAGTTAAATGACCGAGTTAATACAAACCTCCTCTAGATCTTATCAACAAGCCAATAAAATGCTGTCAGCGCAAACGACCCCCGCAAAAATAATATTGAGAAGGAGGAATATATATCGGGTTGTATTTACAATACTGCATAGGTAAACAGGAAAAAAAAGGATAACGAAGACTTAGCATTAAAGTTTAGAACGTTAGGTACTATTAAAACTTTCGGCAAATCTTTTAAAGAAAACAACAAGGTTGAAATTAATGGCTTATTAATTCGAGAACTTGTATAATTTATATTAAAGACCAATTTTAACCTTTAAAACTATGATTTCACGATTTTTTAGCCGAGTATTATTTACGAGGTAAACGGTAAAATTACGGGGCAACCATACGAAAAATAATATTTAATCACTTAAGGATACAGTAAAGAAGGTAAAGACTAAATCCTTATGTGGTTGTTAACGATTTAAAAGATTAATTAGTATTGAGTAGTCGCTTCAATTATAAGTTTGTAAGCTAAAACTAAAGGAAATTTTACGTTTAATAACCGAAATATAATGTAAAGCTATATGTAATTAACAACTGACTTATAATGGATTGTATTACTGGAATTTACATAGGAATTACGACCTATCTACCTTTTAAAAACGGTAATACGATGTATTAAACCTCTACACGGACTAGGTAAAATAGGAGTCCATTAATTTTTAACCTACTAGTCGTACTTTAAGTTATTATTAGGTATAAAATCTTCAATATATGACTAGTATTTGCTGGTAACATAAAAGAGAAATTTGGCCTGGAAAGTATATAAATTAACGATACCTCTTTTGTTAACACAGCTAGTTTCATGGTATCGGAATAACAGGCGATTAAGGACTTTAAGTTTTAAAATTGTAAGTCGGTTACAAGTTAACGAAAGGTAATTAATTTGACTTTAACGGATCGTCAATTCACTTACTTAGTATTAATACCGGTTTTTACTTTTGCTAAAAAGGTTAATACACTAATTTTGTTATAATCGATGAGACTAACGTAACTAAAGCCTAATGATACTTAAAACATTGTATACATGGTAATTATATTATCACACTATATTAACTGAAGATTTTTGTACGACTTTTCTTTATCGCAGAATAAATATAAAATTCAATGAATAACAACTTTAACCGGTTAAATATAATTATTTAGTAACAATTGTAAAATTTAGATCGAGGAATTAATATGGTTTTAATCGACTTGCTAAAGGCTACATTAATAATCTTCACGGATGTATCTTTTATAAATAACACCGATTTATTTTTATAGATCGGGTTTCTAATAACCCTTGTTAATAAAAATAGGTGGAAACCCCAGTTTAATATTATTGGGACATTAATTTACTAAATCCTTATTAAATATAAAAGAATTATATGAAACTTATTAGCTTCAAACATTTAGGTTATAATGGTAGGCTTTATTATAGTTATAATATTGTAGGAAACCCTTAATATTATTACAATGAAGCTTAAGATTACTTAGATCCTGATAGTAATTTGTACCTACTCGAGAAGCCTATTCGAATACCTTTTAAACTCGGAACCACCAGTGAAAAACGTCTAATAATCAACGTAATAGTATTTTGCGAAGCCTATAAAAGGATGAAAATTAAAGAGTTCCGACGAATTAACGGTAAAGATAATTTTACTAATGCTATTACAAAGGTATTGCCAAATAATATCTTTAGAAGGTTTGTAAATAACGATAAGCTAATTATACATATCAAAGACTACATTCATAGGTCGCCTAGTAAGCCTAAATTACGAAACGGTGGTTGAATATATATTAGTAAATTGAAAGAATGACAGGGGGTTAGCAATATTAACTTATTCAATTGGCACGGTTGAAGTAGAGAACTATATAGGTTTATAATAGAAGAACTTTTTATAGGAGTCGATAAAGTCGGAACTTGAAGCTGTAGGGCAATTGACGGCAATAAAGGTCAATTTACATGCAAATGTATACATTTTAGTACGAAAGTCAATTGAAATTGATAGGGGTTTAGCTAGTTTACAAGGTTGCGGTTTAATGCTTACCGGAAAAGATTGGTTAACCCTATTAACGTACGCGTACAAACTAAAAGCTGCCAGTATTGAAATAGTAGTATTTGCAGTATAGTAGGCCAACTTTACTTATAATAAAGCTAACTATATTAACTGCAAGTTGAGTGTATTGTTTTGTATAGGCTTAATGTATTTAACTGTAAATTGAATACAATATAGCCCCACTTCATACTAGATCATAGGCTAAGCAATTGTCTATACAAATTACTATGCAGACCGGCTATCTATCTGCCAAACCTAAAAAAATACATTCATCATCTGACTACTGCAATACTATGGTTACTTCGATCAATCGAATCACAACGTTGCAACGTCTAAAGCCCTACCAACAGCTATGGTTATAAAAGTACGAAGTGTATTGGAGCGGTTAAAAGGTTAGTTTATACGCGTACCGGAAATATTAAAACGGTACAGAGTATAATTTTACGTAATGGATACGATTTCAATGCGCTAAAATGTAGCGGTTAAAAATGTTCGCTTTAAATAAAAATATATAAAATATAAAATGAAAGTTAATGAAAAATAGCAAAACGTTTAAAATCAAATGTCTAACGTTTACTAATATTAACGGAATTTAAATAAAATATTAATAGGAAGTAATTATAGGCTAATTAAATATTCTGAATTAGTTTTTAAACGCTTTACGAAAGTTATATTAAATAAGCGGTTAACAATCAAAAACGCTGTAAGTAACAAATTCAAATAAGCGATATAATTTTAGGCGCACGAAGGCAAGTGAAAGGAGTAATGGAAACGGGAGAAAATTAATAGGGTAATAGAAATGAGAGAAAAGATATTTAAAAGTATGTATATAAAGTCTTATTAAGTCTTGGTAACGTAGTAGGCGTTTCGAATGCTATGGTTAATACGTAAAATATATTTGGTAAACAATTCGAATATCGTATCTTAATCGCTTTTAAGGTTTATAAGCGATTTAAGTACTATGTTTCAACCGCTTTCAAAGTTTGAAAGCGGTTTAGATATAGCGTTTAGATCGAATAAGTTCTAGCAAAGGGTTTCGAAACTGATTGGTTTTTGGCTTACTTAACCTGATACATAATAAAACGCTCTCTAAAAAGTGCCGAGATACGTTTAAAACGTCACAATAAATTAACGGATAACGTAACGGAGCTTTTAGTAAGTAAGGCACTCATCGAATTGATAATATTATATTGAAGTTATCTTTTTTAAAGTCATTTCGGGTTTTATATTTTTTTTACGTTTCGGGTTTTAAAAGCACTTTCGTATATTTTCATACTACTATATAAATTTCACGACCCGTAATGTTAAAATACAGATAATTAAAACCGCTATAATATTCCGTTATAAGTATTTAACTTACTTCAATCTTTTCTTTCTTAGATTCTTTATAATCAACCGAATCGATTACTAATTAACATCGATAAGGTTTTGATTATATTAGGTACGTTCAAAAAGTAATCGTAAAAATTGGTGTTTATATTAAAGTAGATAATAAGATGAAAGAGAAAAGGGGTATTTGAAGAGTGTACGTTACAGATGAAAGCTTATAACCGCTCACTCAGGTAGTAGCACTCTACTATACATTTTGTTAATCCCTCTTCTAGATAGTGGCATTCTAACATGCACTCTGCAAATGCCACTTCTAGGCAATGACAGGCTATTATGAACTCTGCAGGAATACACTTTGCAAAGAGGTACGTTACCGTGCACTCTGTCAAAGTATAATCTGCAGTATAGCCGCTTACTAACTGTAGAGATATATAGTAATATCCACAGGTTTGCATTAAGTGGCGCTTATAGGATAAAGTGGGAAGAAGCGCGTTTTAAGCTAATCAGCTAGTGAAATAAAACGAAAAAAAGGGGTTAGGTATAGGTGAGATGCTGGTATATAGTGTGTTTATATCAGAAAGTATAATCGAAGTATACTATATAATATAATATAAAGAATCTTCTATAATACTAGACCTACTGATTTGAACCAATAATAGAAAGTTCGTTTTTACTTACAAGTAGTGAACTTTCTCTAAATAGAACTAACTATTGATTTTAAATCCTTCAATAATTAGTTTGAGTTTAATATATACTAAATTAACTAATATAGAACTTGTTAGTTGTTAGCTATTCTATCCGACAATCTTAAATATATAATATAAAAGATAGGTATATTAGAATGTTTTAACTAATATATTTGAAAGTTGGCGCGAATAAAGTTTTTATATTAGTGAACGTTTTTTCAAAAGTAAATTTGATTTTTTATTAAAAACAATACTATTATTTTGAGTTGATATTATCTTTTTAGAGTTATTAGTTTCCTACTATTAAGTAAAAAATGTAATGCTTTTGTTTTTTGTCATTTTCTACAGTTAAAGCATTACATACATGATGTTATTGTAAAACAAAATATCTAAAGTATTAAACAAATATCTGTCTTATATTTCGTCAATTTATAGCTAATATAATTAGCCATTAATTAGTATTATATAGGTTTGGTACGTTACCGTAAAGAAAACAGAGTATAGTTCGTTCGTAATAAAAATAGTATTGGAAAACGCAAAAAAGAAAAAGAGACTTAGGAAAGTGTACGTCTCGAAATAGAGTATAAATACTTTACTT
Organism: Anisogramma anomala; assembly: GCA_038502455.1. NCBI lineage: Eukaryota > Fungi > Ascomycota > Sordariomycetes > Diaporthales > Gnomoniaceae > Anisogramma > Anisogramma anomala. The sequence continues at coordinate 592,596 of JASMMZ010000005.1, read as the reverse complement.
CGAGTCGTGTACTTTTCCCAGAGCCTCCCAGCACAGGACTGATATCCTGTGCCTATTACTCATGCTCTGTGCTATCTATGGTACTATCCACAATATTCGTAAGTGGGAAACTTTGGCCGGATGTCAGAACCTGGGGCCGCAAGCATTCCCCGGGATTCAGGTCTATGTCCTCCTTCTGGGGAAGGCCGGGGACGTCTGGGGAAGTAAGCGATCCGACACACGGAGATAGCAGTCAACTCATGGCCGAAATAGAGCACCAGTAGGGCAGCCGCGCCCAGAGGGTGTCAGATCGCGCCGTGCATAGTAGAAGTGCTTGCCACTTGCAGGCGGGCACGAACTCACCGACTCTCTGCAACCCGCAACGGACCGACCGTGGCGTGGACGGGCGGCGATGACCGCACAAGCTAGGCGGCGCGGCCCTCTGAGCAGCATATGCGGTCAGCATCTTTCCCAGGCCCGCAACAGGGAACGAACGTACATGGCACGCGCCCATCCGTCAGACCGGTGCCCAAATCCCGCTCCTCCTGAAGCCCGTCCGTCAGCCCGCATTTTCCGGGGCGGGTGCGGCGCATGCCCAAGTGGGCCGCGGCGGCCGATACAGAGTGCAACACCAAAACACGAAAGAAAAAGAAAAATTTATATATATATATTGCTACGTTTCGCAGCCGCTGCCAAGCGAGAAACGAAACGTAGGCAGTCCGCTGGCAAGGCAGTCCGCAAGCACGGGCTCTTGATTCCAACTGCCTACCAAGCCCGAGGGAACCGAAGGAGGGCACACAGCCGTACCGCATCGAGCTGTCAATTACCTGACCTCGCCCACTCTGGTGGTTGCGTCTAGATTCTGTTTTCGGTCCGTGTTTTTTTTTTTGGTTTTGGTTGTTCTCCGCGGTGGTGCAAGCCATAAGAACCGAGGCCATGTATCTTTTGATTCACCACGCCCCCCCCCTCCTGGACGCCTCCCCCACCCTGCGGCAGCCTTTGGTACTTTTCCCCCTTGCCAATACGCAGGGAACATCTCCACCCCGCATGATTGCGGTCAAGCAAGCACCCACCAACTATGGAGGCAGAGAACTTCTAGACCTCTTTCCGGGGGTTCCCATTCGGTCCGGACTAGGCTCCGGACGATGCGTCTTTGGCAGGGCTGGAGCTGCCAGCGCGGCAGAGGGCGACGGGGGCTGCAGGGCGTTTCGACCCGTTTTGTTTCATCCCATCCCCCTGTACCTCGCCGCCATTCAGCTGTGTGCGCCCGGCGGAATCACATCTCTCCCAAGCAGATTTCATGTGAGCGCGAACGGATGGTCACAGACGGGGCCGATGGGGCGCGCCGGGAAGGCACATTGCTCGTCAACACCGGTATCAGATATAACCATCCCTTTTCCTTTCATCCGTCAGGCCATACCAGGGCACAAGCAGAAATGATCCGCCATCCCCGCGACTCAAGGGAGATGCGAATCCGGAGAGGGTCCAGAGCACCCCGCAGGATCTAGAAGGAATGACCTGCGTCTGAGATGGTGACTGGTGAGGTTTCAGTGAGTGATCACGGAACCTCTAGACCTCTGCCTGCCCACACGAGCACGCGCCTTCTGCTACTGCTCTTTCCTGATTCTGAGGTCGCCTTGACTGGCCCGACGTTGATTTGCGTCAGTGTTGGTGCCCATGACGCGAGCACTCTTCGCTGGTCCCGCACTTCTTCTCGACGAGTTTGTCCATGCCCAACGTGAATCGCTGCAAGATGGACCCTTATTGAGTAATATTGCGCACTGCATATGTGTCGACTCGTCATTTCGCGATAACAGCACACCAAGACTCGGATCAGTAGCTGACGATTCATGGCCACGGCCTTCCCGGAACGACACTGTCCCGCAAAGGGAATTCCGTACCAAGAAGCGTGGTGAAACAGCCTCCAGGCGGCGCCCGTTCCGCCGGCAGCAAACAGACCCCGACGTCACCGGCAGGCGAAATCTTGGATCATGATTCATACAAGGGGGCGAATTGCGGTCTCGGCGCAGTCACCAGTCCTGGCACGCGCCTGCCAAGGCTGTCAAGTTGCACGGCCCGGGCTATGCGCCGTGTGCAAGCTGTGCGGGTGGGTTGATGCCCCCCCCCGCACACCAGTGCGACCGCCAAAACGACGCAGATGACGGACGGCCATGACGGGTGGACAGCATGCTGCCTTGGTTTTTTTTTTTAATTTTTTTTTTTACCTCCCCCTGTGAGGCCGCCCGGTCGACGACGAACACGCTTCCAGGCTTCTAGAAGGGCCCTTGTGCCCCAAACTGGCCCTCCTTGGGCAGACTGCGCCTGGTCAAGGCGCCTGCGTTCTGCAGGGACCCGAAGGCGTCGCTTCCGGAACATTGGCGATGCACAAGCAGAAACAAAACAAAAAAAAAGAAAAAAAAAAGTGAAAAAAACCACAGAGCCCGGGGAAACCGTTCCGTCCGTGGGGAAATTGGACATGTCGGAATTGCGCAGTGTGCAAACGCGCCGGATCGCTCCCCCTCCGGTGTACTGCGTAGACGAACGAGCACACGGTGCCAGGGTCTGCGGGCAGAGAAGCACGGGTGGCGGCGCTGTTTCAGCCCCAGGCTTTCGTTTTCATCATAAGTTCGGAAGGTGGCATCTGGTGTTTCCTGAAGGTGGCGGGGG
>JASMMZ010000005.1:493668-582274 GCA_038502455.1 Anisogramma anomala | reverse complement strand
CTGTGGGGAGGGGTGGGGCGCTCGTGGCGATGGAGGGCCATTGCGATCCGTGGGGAAGAGTGGTTCCAGTAGCGGCGGGGGCAGTGGGGTGCAAAGACTAGGAACCACAACTTTCTACGGGCTTAGGGAGAGGTACATGATCCGAGACATCAGCCAGCTATGGCGATAGGGCATTTGAGTGAAAAGCCGCCGTCTCGCTGATGGACCGACAAGAGTGTCTATGAAAGCGCAGACTGCCGTCACCTAGGTTTGAGATCAGAATCACATCACCCTCGGAGGAATAGCCAGTTGAAGAAGACATGAGGGAGATGAACACCATGGACAGACCCGAGAAAGCGAGGTCGTCCACGGACTACCCACAGGGCAGCAACCGGAGAGGGCGGCCGAAACACAAACACATCCAGGAACACGCAACTATGTTGACTAGGAAAAAGGCGTGTATTGGTGTCAGTCCTATAACATGCTATGAGACTTGACCATCTCAACAGGCTCTCGTGAAACAAGACGCCTCCGATCCTCATTTGACCTTCCTTTGTGGCACGGTGTAGCGTCCAATCTGAATCACCGATGTAATTAATGCCTTGTCAAATCTCCAGTGCGTCAATCGTACACGCGGGCAGACAAAATCAGAAATCAAAAACCGGCCGTCCAACCATCCAGCTGATAAGAGCGCGACGTATTGTGGGAATCCGGAAGCCATGTCGCGACTGCTCCACCAAAGCTCTCAACAGCTCTCGCCAGCTCTCGCCAAGCCGATCCTATCCCCTCACGACGACTTCGACGGTACTTTACATGATCTCGTCCTCCATCTGAGCGTCACCACCGTTGGCAGCGGGTGCAACGTCCGTGGTGGCTTTGGCGGCATCGAAGTAGTCTGCCATCTCAGCGTCCAGCTCATCCTCAGTCTTCTTGGCCGGGCGAGCGCTTTTTGGTTTCGCAGCGCGACCCTTCATGCCGGCACCCTGAGCAGGGGCAGCAGCGGTCTTGCCGTTCTTGCCGCCAGCCTTGGTCGAGGCAGCCGAGCGAGGGGCATTGGTTATGCGCTGGCTCAGAGACGGGGGCTCGGGGACTGCATCGCCGGAGACGATGACGCGGAGCTGGATGTAGGGTCAATACATTGTTCGCCGAGACAAGTGATGGATGCTGCTTACGTGGATTGTCTTGTTGTCGATCTTAAGGTTCTTCAAGCGATCCACCGCCTTGTATGCCGCATCGGACTGCTGGAACGTGACCTCAACCTTGCCGAGCGGAGCACTGGCGGGAGGAGGGCCGTACATCAGCTCGACCTTGCGGATGTTACCGATGCGACCCTCCTTTTGGTCCTTGTTGAGCTCTGTGAAGTAGTCCTGAGCAGGAGAAAGAAACGCGTTAGCAAAAATCCGAGGGAGCCCAGTGAGTAAAAGTCGCCATGTCGATGGCCGTGTTCGGAAAGAGCGTTGTCGTTGTTCCATGGTCGGATATCCTCCACTTCAAACGGAGCAAGCAAAGCAGTGAGCAGTAGTAGGATAATATGCCAAATACCCTCATCAAATCGCCCACAACGGGCCAAAAAACTGCACACCGTGCACGGCATGATATCTCTGCCATAGAATTTACCCGCCACATCTCGTCGCCAGCCCAAAAAGAAAACGTTGCACACCCGACTTCGAAGATCGGACAGAACAGGTCGCCGCTGAATTCCATGCCTTCGAGGCTTGCGACCACTTCCCTGCAGACATCATTTGGCCAGACACGAAGGCGCTCCTGGCCACAACTCTGCAGACGTAGAGCTCCAACGGTACCAAAAGGGATGCGCTTCCACCCGAGTTCGAAAATCGTAGTCGCTGCTGCTCACTGCTTTGCTCGCGGGGTAGTGGTGGTGTGGGTGCTTATCTTGGCTACCAGCCAAGATTGCAAGCGCACGGTATGGCACTTGTGGTCCTGACATTTGACCGCGATTTAGTCGTCGCAGACAGGGCTTATAAAAGCTTGCCAGGCAATCTGAGCACGCTGCCGTAATACGCGAACGCGGTGCTCAACTGTCGCCCAAGCAGGCCGCAGCGTCATATAGAATGAGCGCTGGGTATGGGGATGGAGACTTTGTGTGCAGGCCGAGCCAGCGCTTGTAGCGCATGTGGTCCCATGGAATGGTTGACCGCGGATAGTTTGACCGACGTTGGACCATGTCGATGGAACACGCGATGGGAGGTAGATGCCGAGATAAGTCCCCAAGGCTTGCAAGCCTCATCGATCACATACCTTGATCTGGGTCTCGGAGACGTCCCTGGGCTGGAGGAAGTCAGCACTGATGTTTGGCAGGAAGGAGGTAAGAAATGTTGATATGTTACTTACCAGGTTGCTCATTTGGATGATGCTTCCGGTGGGACCACTCCTGGCGCCCCTGGCGGAGGAGGCGTGCTTGCCATTTCTGGCCAGAGGGCGGTTGGTGTTCTTCTTGATGCCGCCAGTGGGAGCGACAGCGCTGGCGGTGGACCTGCCGCCGCGACGAGCAGGGCGAGCGCCGCCTCGGGGAGCGCGAGTCTTACGCTGATCCTTCAGGATCTCGTCGAGGGACTGGCCAAGCTTGGAAGACATGCTGGAGTTGGATGTTGGGTAGTAACGGAAGGGGTGGTGGGATTGGTGGCGGGGAGGTGCGACGCGTCTTGACAATGCGACAGCGGCGAATCAGAGAATCGGCTAAACGGAGAGAAGGTCGACAGGCAATCCTGGATGCGGTAATGAGAATTCTGATCGAATCGCTAACGCGAAGAGATGACGGCACGTTGGTCGAAGTCTGGTTTTCGTTTGGTGTTGATGCAAGATTCGCAGTTTCGCAGAAGTTGGCAGGTGCGAATAGTGGGCAGGTTGGTTTGTGGTTGAAGGCAAGGTGAGAAGAATCAAGTGGGGCTTGGCAGAGTAATCCCGTAGTGGTAGGAATTAGAAAAGGCTTGAGAGGAATGGAAGCCTCGAAGATGGAAGCGGCTGACAATGGGATGTTGTGGAGAAGAATTATGTGAAGGGTGGAAGAGGAAGTTGATGAGACTAGGCCTGGGGATGTAGGAGCCTGCCAGCATAGAGGCTAGTACCGTGGCTAGGAGGCAAACCTGTTGCAGGGGACTTGCTGTTTCCGTTATGACTCAACCCCCTGCAATGCGGAGAACACCCTTTCTTCTTCTCTAGTTCATTCATTCAGCTGAGCATGCGCTAGTCTATCTTTGCTGTTGCAATTTTGTAAAATCATAGTACACCACACAGAGTAGAAAGTCAAGCCTGCTCAAAACCCTTGGTGGGTGTGCAGAGTCTTGCAGTGGTGCCCCAGTTCTGGAGCCCCTGCAGAGTCAAGTCAACATCTTCCCAATGTGCCAAGAGACAGAGACATAGTTCGTTTCATGTGTAATATGTGAAGGAGCATTGTAATATGTGAAGGAGCATTGATGTGTGCAACACAATTCTATTTTTGTTGCCATATGTAAGGCACAACACGACGAGTCTATATTCCAAAGCTGTAACCAAGACTCCAACTGTTGTTATCGTGCAGATGAGGACCATTAGTCTTCAGGGCTGCACATGTAATTCCATGCATATGCAGTGCTTGGGTGCCTACAACTGAATACACCTCACAAAGGATAAGTGAATGCTCAATCATGGCAGCAGGTACAAAGGACCATTTCCCTTTCTGTTGATGTGTAGAGTCCCTGCTGGTATCATCTGAGCACACATTCTCTTCTCAAGGAGACCAATAGACCCTCTCCAGATGAGCCTCAACGGATGCGCATCTCCATCTGATCTGTGACCCTGCCTCACATGCATCATGGCCAGATCCCCAGAGTCAAGTACCCATTCCTCAAACCTGGAATCCCTCCTTTCCCAAGAGCCATGCATCCTCTCAAATGCCCACACCGATTGTGTCCCACGCCTGAAATCTCAGGCCTCCGGACCCTATCACTTCAGGGTGGCAGCTGTCTTTCCAACAGGAGAGGCAGCCATAGCAGGCTTGGCCCTGTCTGCCGAGTTGGTCTCAATCCAGTGGTAGCCAATGATAGCCACCACGGCAATGATGCCTAGGTTGTTGGCCAGTCGGTAGAGGGTCTCGTCAGAGATCATTCTGGCAGTGGTGGTTTGTCTCAGCAGGTAGGTGGATTGGACGGGTTGGATGAGGGCTATTGTAACTGCACTGAAAATTCAAAATGATTAGGATTGTCTGCATTATGAAAGAGACCGCCCAGTGCGCCTGACCTACAAGTTTCTGTTTTTGAGGAGGGTGGCAAGGAGTGGATGGTTGTGTTGGTGTTGGAGTCTGGACAGCTTTTGTTGCCGCAACATCAAGTTGCAGTTATGGAGTACATCTCCAAGTCTAAGCTTAGTCAGCATGACAACTTCTTGCAAGCTACTATTCGCTATATTAGTTGATGGAGTATAATGAGTCTCTGCTTCTTTATATACCACACCATCAAACGGCCAGCTTCAAGGCAGGCATGGATTAAATTCGATCAAATGAGACTTTTGAATGTTTGCTTTTGTGTCTAGAAAAGTGATATTGTCACAAGTGTCTTCAGGCACCTCTAAAACGGAGGAGACTGCGTACATTTTCTCCACCCATCCAAAACCCATCTAAAACATCTATACCTTGAGGCCAAGCTCCTCCGCAAATGGGAGAGCGTAGAGGTCCCCTGTCGCCACCACAGTCGCCTTACCATCCAGCAATGCCTTCGCCACCTATCAGGGATTATGTTAGCTTCTGAACCATTTTGGTCTTGACCAAGAGTACAACTTACTGCCTTGACCTTGTCAGCGGTCACCGACTCGTAGCTCTTCAGAGCACTGGCAACCTTGAAGATCTTGCCACCGTGAATCAGACTGTTGCCCGTGGAAACAACACCCGCCCCCGTCAGCTCATTGGCTGCCAGCAGGTCAAACTTGGCCTTGGCGATGGCTTTGGTCAGGACCTCCTTGGTGACACCAGACTCAGCAATGCTCTTCAATGCCTTGACAGCCTCAGTAGCACCCTTTCTCACTGCGAGAGAAGAGCCACAGATCTGGATGGTGAGCAGTCCAGCATCGGTGTATGCCAGATTCTTGGCCACGATGGTGGCACCAGGCGCATTTGCGGTAGCCTTGGCGAGCAGGCTGAAGCCGGGAGACCACTTGATACTGGACTCGCCGCCAAGGAGAGCGGTCAAGATGGCAACATCGGGCTTGTCGGAGAGAAGATTTACGCCTGGGAAGGCAATGACCAGAGCATTGCCATCAACGAGCGATGTTCGCTGCTCGCCGCCATAGTACTTGGATGCCACATCAAATAACTTCAATGACTCCAGTGGCGTTCCAGACGAGGCGGGGACGTCCTTGAAGAAGGGCTCGATCCACTTGGACAGGTCGGCCTGGGTGGCGCCGTCGGCAACGATCGCGATATTGGGCTTGATGTAGACGCTCCTGGCGAATTCGGCGATGGAATGCTCGCTGAGGTAGGGGCTGAGTTTGGTCGATCTGGACGGGTAGATGGAGGAGCCGAGACCCTTGTGGAAGGCGACCGCGTGGGCTGTGTCGAGAGCCTGTGCCAGGGCATTGTGGGCAAGTTTGTTCTGCTTGATATGCAGCAGGCGGGCAACCTCCTCGTGGAACTCGTGGGCTGGTTTCATAAGTCAGGCTCGGTCTTGACATCCTTCGCAGACTGGTTTCCACCTACTTGTGTATCTGGTCTTTGTAATGACCTCACCAAGCAGCTCAGTAAAGTAGGGCAAGTCCTCGCGCAGGAACGCAGCCTCCAGAACGAGGGCCTCGCGGTTGTGGTATGACTTCAACTGACCTCCCAGCAGCTCAGACTCTCTTGTGATTCTCAGGGCGGATCGCTTGTCGGTGTTCTGCAGGCCCAATGGCAAATTAGCTCGTCGTTTCTTCCGTGCTTGCCGGCGCCTGTCGCGTCGGCGGTCCATGACGGGCCAACTCGCCTTGAACGCAAACTCCTCCAGGCCCACGGTGAGGCCAGGCAGCGGCTGGTAGCGCGTACCAGCCTTTGCGACAACGGTGAGGCGTGTGGTAGGACTTCGGGGGTCGCGGGTGGCAACCTTGATGCCATCGATATCAATCGACTCGAAGGAGGCAGTTTCGGTAGAGGCGCCGGCGGTGGCAGCGTAGGCACGTCGCTGGGCAAACTTTGCGCCGTCCTGCCGTAGGGCGAGCTGTGTGCCCCTCGTCAGTACTGACCGGCCGATCATCTTGAGAGAGGGGTGGTGAACGTTGGTGACAATGCAGCGTGGAAATTATCGCAATGAGAGAAAGCTTTGGGGGTGACAGGTCGGCTGCGGAATTGGAATGGATCGGGACTTCCAGGCCAAGGCTGACATCAACAACCCGTGAATCTTGATTGGTGAGTCCACTGAAGACCGCTGTACTATAGTATACACTGCAAGACTTTTCAATATTCTCATTCTTTCCTAGAAAAGGGGCAATGGGAGAGTTCTCCAAGCGTGCGCTACTTCGTAACTCATCTCACACGCACAGGCACCTGCAAAATCCCCAGCTAGCCTGCCGGTCGACGTTGACACTACCAGAGGGGCAGACTCGTCCCCCACCTAACGACATGTGGACTTCAAGATGCTGATGAGCCTGCCTACCTATCTTTGCAATTTAGCAACTGCACTGCACTCTCATGTCTCCATCATTGCAACATCATCTTTCAATGACGCAACAATAGCCACACAGGCCATTGAGGAATAGTGAGAGTTTTCCTCGGCCGCCGAACACTCGATACTGCAATCATGCAGACTGTGAGTACCAATAACTTACTGCGCCACTGGCGTTTGTTGACGCCAAAGCGACTTGGTCTTCAACCAGAACTTCTGACAGTCTCAACCCACAGACCAAGAACTTCGCAGAGCTTTGCATTCTGCTCATCGATGACACCTATGGAGAGCTTCCATCAGTACGTCCTTTCCTTCGTGAAACGGCCATCTGACAGACGTGCACATGGTGTGGTTGTGCTGCAGCTGACCCTACAAATGCCCCACAGCGCATCTTCGCAGCCCTTGTGAACAAAGGCCGCTCCGCACTCCCACAGCTGCTTCATTACACCTCTCTCAACCCCCGACAACTTCGCCATGGACTTGTTGTCCTTCTACAGAACAATCTTCTTTACTTTCAGGCTGAGTCTGGCCATACCATCTACACCGCGAATTTGGATGCTGCATACAATCTTATCCGCACCGGCAAGATCATGGACATGGTCGGTACTGTGTATGGTGACCAAGACAAAGAAGTCCTGCAGAACCTGCTGTCCATGGGCCACATCAAAGTCGAACACCTCCGAGATGCCTACCAAGCCAAGTTCAAGCAGGCTGGACACTCGACCGCTGCCAACGGACACACAAATGGAGATGCGATCCACGATGACGGAGACGACCCATTCGCCGACCCGGACGAGCCCAAAGTCCAGAAACCCGAGATCAGGTCACTGCAAGAGCTGGATGAGGTTTTGGTTCGCCTGATACAGGCCGAAGTGGTCTGCTGTGTCACTGAGAGCTCATTGCGCAGTTGGGAGGATACATGCGAACTCGAGGGAAACAAGGTTCGCGCCAATGATTTCCCGAATGGCGTGCGTGGCGGGAAAGGCAAGGAGGATTTCGACAACAAGGTGGCCAAGAGACTCCGTTTAGTTCGCGATGAACCCCTCAGCCTCAAGAGCAAGTTGCCGGCCAAGGCACAGGCGAACAAGCGGAGAAAGTTATCAGGCTGGAATTCCGCCAATACAGCGCGCGACGAGTGGGATGACGAGTTCATCGTCGATGTAAGTGCGCCTTGGCCCGTTTCAGGAAGTCCTTCACTGACATGACCAAGGGCGATGTGGTTCTGCGTGTCAACTACGCAAAGTGTGCTGTTGAGCTCCGGAACCAGCAACTTGTCCACGCTGTCGTTGAGGCCTACGGTGATACAACCGCCGCGGTGTACAGCGCGCTTCTGCAGCAGCTGACTAGGAAGATTTCGAGATGTCGCCTGGATCCCAAGCTCGACGGTAATAACGCCGATGACGAATTTGTGGACTCCGACATCAAGATCTCAACACACGAAGTCTTCGACAAGCTGGATCCGACGCTCGATCTCTCCATCGGCATCGGCAAAGTCAAGGCCAAGCAGATGGACCGAAAGAACGCCAACAAAATTCGCGAGCAACCTCCGGGAAAGAAGCCGATGTACGAGGACGCCGAGGTTGTTGGAGACGCGAGTTCCGATGACGGCGATGAGATGGAAGGCGTAAATGTAAATGGTCATGACTTGGACGATCAGGGTGACGACCACAGGCACAAGCCCCCTACCAACGGAGTCAACGGAAATAAAGTTGGCTTCGAGGCCAAGAATGCGCCGCAGAAGCTCAACCGACGAGAGCACTTCCGCCAGCACCTGCTCCTACTCTGCGAAGGCGACAACCCATTCCTGCGCCATTGCGCGATGGAATCTTGGACCGTGGACTTCGAGCCTCTGATACGGTCACTTCAGGTCGCGGAACTTGACATCACCATTCAGCGCAGCGTGGGTCGAACGGGATTGCGACTGGTGCGCATCTTGCGCCGTGTCGGCAAGATTGATGAGAAGACGCTTCCCAACATGGCACTGATGCCGAAGATGGACGTTCAATCTTTGATGCTCAGGATGCAACTGCTTGGTTTCGCGGATATACAGGAAGTTCCACGTGACAACAACAGGACTGCTAGCCGCACTTTGTTTTTGTACTGGACCGATACCAACCGGTGCATCGATCGACTTCTCGACAACACCTACAAGGCGATGGTTCGATGTCAGCAGAGGCTCGATGTAGAGAGAGAGAGTGAAGCGGAGATTCTCGAACTTGTCAAGCGAGATGACGTACGCGGTCGTGAGGAAGAGATGATCCAAAAACGCCACTACGAACGCTTCGTCAAAGTCATGGAGGTTCAAGAGAAGCTTGTGGCTCATTTGATGCGACTGGACCACATGGTGGGAATCCTCCGGGACTATTGAGCCACCTTAAACGGGATGATGTTGTGTCGCCGCTGCTCTTTTTTGGCCCTAGGAAACTATTCCCTGTAGGGTCCTGGTCCGGATCAGGAAGCATCAAGTGCTCCTTCATCCAATTTTCGAAATCCAACCGCATTTTCGGCGTTTATGTGGGAAAAGCGTGTAGAGGGCTGGGGAAGTTGTGGCGTCTTCCAGGTAGTTTGCATAGCTGTCCAGCCCAATTGCTGGGGGACATGCTAACATATACCCAATTCATGGATGCTGAAGAGATGATAGATATATCGTTGGAATCCTTGCTTGGGACATGGAGAATTCACTAGTACTAGATACCACAACACCAATCCCTTTATATAATGTGGCATGAAGATCTGTGAATGTTAAATGACAGGCGGTTTGGCAGCAGCTACGCTCGGAGTAAACAAGCTCCGACCGAAGATGAATGGCATCTCCCCTGTCGCCCCCTTCCCCGCCCTGCCCCCCCACCCCATCCAAAAAAAAAGTCGGACCGCAGTGCGCCGGGAGCTCTGCATACACAGTATGCGATTCTGCATACATGCTTCCTGCGCTCGATCAGGGCCTCAAATTTCACCCCCCCTTGCCCGTGTGAACCATTTCACTACCCTTCTACGCAATCCCCTCTCCTGTCTGGAAACTCTCGTCTCGTGTCCCAATTACAAGAGATGTCTCCCCCGTCAGGCATCATGGAGAAGGAGTCCAACCTGGCGCGTCTGCTGGGCTCTGGTGCGTCCTCTCCTACAACACCCGGATCGCTTCCAACCAAATTGTGCTGACCCTCTTAGGCTCTGCCGGTATTTCTGAGCTTGCTGTGTTCCACCCTGTAAGCTCACATGAACATTTATTGATTCGATGGAGAACTTTGGCTAACGTATCCGAACAGGTCGACACGATCGCAAAGCGGCTCATGAGCAACGAGACACGGGTATGAAGGATTTGGACTAGTCAAGGATGCAACGACATCAGAGCTGATATGGCGTGTGGTGATACAGATCAGCAATGCCACCCAGTTGAACGCTGTGATATTCAAGGACAAGGCCAAAGCGCCGGTGGGAAAGAAGTTTGTGTCACTGTTCCCTGGTCTGGGGTACGCTGCGGGATACAAGGTCCGTCGAGTCCTCCTGTTCATTCCAACTCCCGGCAGCTGATTCCCAATCTGCTGACCTCCATCCTCTCCCCCAATAGGTCCTCCAGAGGGTATACAAGTACGGCGGCCAGCCCGTTGCGCGCGACTACCTGACAAAGCACTACGGCTCTGACTTTGAGAACGCCTTCGGCAAGAAGACCGGCAAGGCCATCCTGCACTCAACCGCCGGCTCACTGATTGGCATCGGCGAGGTTGTCCTCCTCCCTCTCGACGTGCTCAAGATCAAGCGCCAGACGAACCCCGAGGCGTTTCGCGGGCGCGGCGTGGTCAGGATCGTGGCAGACGAGGGCTTCGGGCTTTACCGGGGCTGGGGCTGGACGGCGGCGCGCAACGCGCCAGGCTCTTTCGCGCTGTTCGGGGGGTCGGCGTTCGCCAAGGAGTACATGTTCAAGCTGCAGGACTACAACAAAGCGACGTGGTTCCAGAACTTTGTCGCGTCGATTGCGGGCGCCACGGCGTCGCTACTGGTGTCGGCGCCGCTGGATGTCATCAAGACGCGCGTGCAGAACAAGAACTTTGAGAACCCGGAGACGGGCATGCAGATTTTGACCAAGATGGCGCGGAATGAGGGCTTCGGTGCCTTCTTCAAGGGGCTTGTTCCCAAGGTACGGTCTACGCACGTGAAAAGACAGCACAGGGTGAGCATATGTGCTAACGAATACTACAGCTCCTCATGACCGGCCCCAAGTTGGTGTTCTCGTTCTGGCTCGCCCAGACTTTGATCCCAGCATTTGACAAGGTGCTGGCCAAATAGATGCACCGCTCATGAGGGGGAAGCGCTGCGACACTCGACACATTGTACAACTTCATGATAGAACCACTGGAGTGAGGTGTTTGGCTGGAAAAGAAAGGCACATGTGGCTCAGGTTTGTACATTTCCCTGAGCACAGTTTGCATCTGCAGCTGTAGCAGCTCGGGACATACTCAAGGCTATGGTATGGGTGAGTTAGAGGTCTGGCTGCAGATAAAATACCCAACTCTTGCACATTTGTTTTCTTCGTATCTGGTCATTTTTGGTGCTCTTATCATTTCCCAGCAAGTCTTATCAACGTTTGTACCCTTGTCTCTCACTCCGCCTTTCCGCCGCACGGCAGGAACCGAAGAGTACTCGGAACCGAATTGATTTACCAAATTGATTTACCACGGCATCCCGGTCGCTGTCACGTCACAGCAGTCTCTGATTGGCTGGCTAGTCGTTGCTGTGGAACCCCCCTGGGGCGTGTAAACATAGTGGATCGCCAACTAGGAAGCTGCGGAGGCTGGAGCCCAGCCACATCGATTTGCCCAAGAAAGACTAACTGCTGACCTAGGTACCTACTATAACTTGGGGTGTCCTACAGAGGAAGGAACACTCCAGCTTGCAGGTGGCTTATTTTCTCGGGTATCATTCAGGCAGCGAGCTTCTTGGATCCTCTTGCCTCTTCCACCGCACAGCTTCTTCACCTTCGTCAAAAGACCCTTTCTCTTTTGACTTCTTCAACATCGCATCGCCTCTTGAGACTTCCCTAATCTACCTGCATTGTCACAGCTGGGACGCATCTTGGAGTTCACTATATTCAGTTGATACATTCACCTGGCCAATCAACAAAACTCATCCCAAATACGGCCTAGAAACCAACACTTGCATTCCAACAACAGCTCCGAGCCGCGTACGAAACCGTTTAAGACACGCCAAATACAGCAAACCATCCTACCATGCCTCCCATCGAGAGGGATGCCCCCAGCGGCTATAGGGACCGTCCCACCTCGAGACATTCCACCCATTCCATCCATTCTCAGTCTGGCTCTTTAGATCTGAGCCGTGCCCTCGTTCCAATGTAAGCCGCACCAAACATTGTTGGATTCTCCCATCTTCAAGGCTGGATGAGCCCTCCACCATGCCAGTGCCATGTCAGCCCTCTTTCGCAAGCTGAGTAGAAACAGGTGGGACAGCTCAGACCCGGACCGTGCACCTCCTCCCCTGCCACTCAACCCACAGTCGCCCGTCGCCGCTTCCTCCCGCGCCGGCACATCGTCCAACATCCTGGCCGCACACGCCGCACTTAGCGAGAAGGCTCGCGAGAACGCCCTGGTTCCGCACAGCCTGGCCAAACGCACACCAGATACCTCCCCTGAGAGGCAGGAGAGGTCACTCGTCAAGGGCGCTGCCCACCGGCGCATGCAGTCGCTGCAGACCGGGTCTGTGAGGGACATGGGCTTGTCCTTTGATGGTGGACCGCTTGTTAGATCACCTGAGAAGATTGACAGGCCCTTGCCTTCCACGCCGTTAGCCAAGTCCGATTACTTTGGGCCCCCTGCACCCAGCAGGGCCGAAGGCGAAGAGCGTGAAGGGCGGCACTCTCTCAACCCTTCTCCCAGTGCTGGCCTCACGCCTGTTGTACGGCCAACCCCACGACGGCCACACGCCAGCATCCTTGGCGAGAACACACCGCCACAGTCTGCGACGATGCTCGCACTCCACAGCATGTCTTCGATAGACACGCCTCGTGAGAAGGAGTCCGAAAATCCTCTCGCCAACGTCACCAATGGCGCCACCCCGCTGTCCAAGAATACTCGACCGATAGAGCAACTTTCGGGTCAGATTCTCACTTTGACGGAGATCGCAACAGCATTACAGAAGGAGATGTCACAGCTTAGTCGACGCAGTAGAGACAATGCTACAGATCTACTTAGCTTGAAGGAGGCAACGACAACTCGGGACGAGGACATCAAGAAGAACTTGCGCGATCTCCTCCATAATGTGCAGGAGTCGCGGGCCTTGTCTGCCACCCGGGACATTTACGGAGGACCGCTTTTGCTTGAAGGGAAACCATATGCCTCCCCACGCGCACCGTCGTCCAAGGGCAGCAGCAATGGGCGAGGTTTTGCGCTCCCGCGTATTCCCTCACCGGGTACTTTCTCCGCCTCTTTGGATCGAGATGAGGCCGGCACCCCTTCACTGCTCGGATCGGGATCCTCCGATGCATCTGCTACGATCAACCTGCTTGAAAAGATCATCAGCGACATGAGCACGAAGGACGGCCAAGACCGGCTGCTCTCAAGGCTTTCCGATCTAGCTAGCAAGCTGGATGGATTCAATGTGGAGCAGAAGGTCGAGGACCTTCAGCGACTGATCAGGGAAAACATGGACCAATCGCTGATTGTCGCCGGTGGAGCGGGTGGAGGCGGTGGCAAGGTCGGGCGTCCTTGGACCATGGGATCGGAAGAGGGCCCAGATTGCCATCGCGATGGGACCTTCGAGTCCCGTGTTGAACGGCTTATGCAAGATCAAGACAGCCGTCATTCCTCCGCACCCGCAGCGAGAGCTGCAGCAGATCTTATTAGTGATGACATCGTCAAGATCATTCGTACCGTCAAGGACAGCGTCGCCCAAGGAGGCGGTCTTACGGCCGAAGTTAAGGCTCTCGTCCGGGAGCTACGTGGCGAAGTCCTTGGTATGGGACGGGAGATCGGTCGTAGACTCGATGAGGTCAGCGAGGCCAGTCAGGCTAAGACTGCGGAGGCTACCAAGGCCGAGATCAACAGGGTCGTGGAGTCGGGTCTCATAGAGTTGAAGGACCATTTTGGCTCGCTCATGCAGGATCACTGGAGGCAGTCCGTTGCCGCTCTTGCTGCCAATAAGCCAGCCGAGGTGGACTACCGGGAAATCTATACCGCCCTCAGAACGGCGCTGAAGGACGCCAAAGCTCTGCAGAGGAACGAGCCAGAACTGCATAGGGAAGACGTGATCGAGGCTGTGAGGGAGGCTTGGGAGAACTACAAGCCTGAGATCGAGGTGCAACAGATTGGTCTTGAGCGAGACGAGGTTCTTGAGTGTCTCAAAGAAGGTCTCATGCAATATGCGCCGAAGGATGACAAGAACCCAGCAGCTACTCGAGACGAGATGTTCGCGGCTGTTATGGAGGGCCTCAAGCACTTCACGCCGCCACCAATCGAGATGCCGGCGACTTTGTCTCGTGATGAGATCATAGTGGCGGTTCGGGACTGTCTTGAGGAATTCGAATTCCCTGTTGCTCCATCGGCTATTGGAGCAGAGGTATCCAAGCAGGATATGATTGAAGCCGTTAAGCTCGGCCTCGAAGGCTGGGATCTTTCTGCGAAGAACGAGGCTCCGCTGGTCCCGTACCAGGCGAACAGCGAGGAGGTTCTTGGGCGCCTGCATGAGATCATGGAGCACATGCAGCTGGAATTCAAGGCTGTCTCGACCGAAGCCAAGCAACATGTGGCAGCACACGGCCGAGATACCGAGCAGGTACTTGATGCGACGAAAGACGGATTCGAGAAGCTCCGTGCTGACATTGAGGGTTACGTCGACAAAGCCACTCGAGTCGCCAGCACTGAACCATTCATGGACGACTTTCTCAAGAGCTTGGACGATTTCCGGGACGAAATTGCCGAACTGCTCGTCAGACAGTCGGATGGCTCCCGTGTCCTGATCAAAGGAGAACTAGAGTCCTTGCGTGACACAGTCAACACTGCTGTGGTCCCCGCGCCTGTGCCAGCAGGAAACCACGAGGAGGTCCTGCGCGCTTTGCACGAAGGTATTGGTAGCCTGCGCCATGAGATTAGCCAGCGCCCGGTCGCTGGAACGTCTGAAGTTCTGAATGCCCTGCAGGAGGGCCTCAGTGGTATGCGAATCAGCATCGAGAAAATGAGCGAGAAGCCCGCGGACCTGAGCGCAACCGACGAGATCCTCGACGCTCTCAAGGCGGGTCTCGATGAAGTCAAATCCGACATCGAGGGTCTGCGCGAGGAGAGCAAGGCCTTGGCCCCAATTGCTAGCAGTGCTATGGTTGCTGCTGATGCTTTGAAGCACGAGGATATCAAGAATCTCGAGGTGCTCATCTCACAGCTTCGGATCAGGGTCGAGGCAATGGAACCCGGTCCGGCTCCCGCGGCTGTCAGCGACCCAACGCCTTCGCTTGGCAAGGACGACTTGGCTCTCATGGAAGAATTGATCCACGAGATGAAGGTCCAGTTCGAGGAATTCGTCAACAAGGAACCACCTGCTGCCGCTACCAACGAGACGCCGGCGGCTGCTGAAGGGGCTGCGACCAAGGAGGATGTCGAGGCCATCGAAACCATCCTGCGAATCACCAAGGACCGCGTTGAGGAGCTTGTGGATGGCGAGCAAGCAGTCCGCAAGGATCACGTTGACGCGCTCGAATGCCTCATTCTCGAGACCAAGGAGGGTCTAGGCCTCTTGACCGACTCGCTCGACAAGCTTTCCAATAAGGAGGATGCCAAGGCCGTCGAGTCGCTTGTTACTCAGGTCATTGGCGCCTTCGACGAGATGAAGGAACGGTATGAGAAGCAGCTCGAAGACCCTGAGAAAGTGACCAAGACGGACACAGATGCCATCGAGGCTGTCTGTCTTGATGTCAAGGGTGTGGTTGAACAGATGGTCAAAACGGACATTGCTGCACTCCCCTCCAAAGATGACTTGAACAGGCTCGAATTACTGGTGAAAGAGTTTAAGGAGCTTTCCGATAAGCACACGAGCGAGTTGAAACAGGCTCATGAAAAGCATGCTACGGAGATTAAAGAGGCTGCTGAAAAGCATCATGCTGATCTCATGGAGACGACGAACAACCACGCCGAGACCAACGCTAAACAGTTTGAGGAGCGACAGGCTGAGATTGTTGGTGTCGGAGAGCGGGTGACAGAGGTCAAGACCTTCCTTGAGGAGATGCAAATCTTGGTCAAGGAGAAGCTCGACAATGGCATTACCGGCGTTGAAGGCCTAAGCAAGTCGCTTGAGACTCTAGGCGAGACCATCGGCCAGAATGCAAATGTTCACTCGGATCTCACGGAGATGTTTGAAGTCATGAAGACCGAGTTTGACGAGTCAAAGGCCGGCATGGTCGGTGTGAAGCTTGAGTCGGACGAGAAATTCGAGCAAACCACCGAGACGCTGCGATCCAAGATCGATGAGCGCATCGACGAGGTCATCGCCAAGTATGAGGAGTTCCAAGCTACCTTGGATGAGCGCAACAAGACGGGCGAGGCTCGCGACGAGGTGTTGGAGGGCGCCGTAGTAGGCACCAAGGCAGTTGCTGAGGAGCTCAAGAGTCTTATTGACACCCTGGGCTCCACTGTCACTGACTCTTTGGGAAAGATGGAGGAGGCCTCGAAGACGGTGTTTACGCGTGTCGAGGACATAGTGCTCAAGTCGGACGACAATCACACCGAGAATAAGTCTGAGCATGCGCAGACTCGCGACCAAGTGCTGGAGGCGAAGGCTGCGTTTGAAGGGCTTCAGGGTCAGGTCAGTGAGTATCACCCGAAGGTGCTCGAAGCGATCAACAGTGTTTTGGAGAAGGTCGACCAGCACTTCGAACACTCCAAGGCCTCGGCGACGGAGATGGAAGAGAAAATTGGCCAGAAGATCGAAGAAGCCAAACCTGAGCCACTCATGTTACCTCCTCCGCCTGAGAAGTACGATGATACCCATATCCGCGAGAAACTCGACAGACTTGTCGATCACTCCGAGGCCGCTGACAAGGCCTTCGTGCAACTCTCGACGCTGGACAAGGTCCATCAGCAGGTCCTTGCGACTGCCGCCGAGCTGTCCGTGTTCCTTGCATCGCAGACCCTGCGCATTGCAGACGATCACGAGGACAGGGAGAGGACGATGAAGCAGATGGAAGACAATCTGCATGAAACTACTGTCGAGCTGGAGCGCCGGACGGTACAGAGGGATCAGGTGGAGGCCACTGTCGCCAGCCTCCAAGCTGAAGAAGAGCGCCTGAAAAAGAGCATCGTGAGCCTTCAGGTGGAACAAAATTCTCTTGTCCGGCAAAAGGTCACGTTGACTGGTGATGTTTCGTCGCTCGAGACCGCTCTGAAGATCCGCCGGGAGGAGCTGCATGACATGGAGCAACGTGCTGAGGGCCTCGAGAGGCGCATTCTCGAGGGTGTTATGGACCAATCGCGCATTCTACTCATGGCCAAGTCGACCAAGAAAGCCGCCCGAGATGTCATGGGCCGCAAGCGAGTCACCTCTCAGAAGCCCGTAACCGACGATGCAGCCGCGACTGAATGCACACCTACCCCACCCAAGGCTCAACACTTTGCCGCCGCCTTCAAGACGGCACTCGACTCCAACCGTAACAGGCTGCACCCGCAGAATGCCGCGAACAGCCAGCAGCAGGCGCGCCGAATTCTTTCACTCGGCCAGATCAAGAAGCCCGGCTTTAGCAGCGCCGTCGCAAATGCTGGCCCCGGATTTAAGAGGAGCCAGAGTGTCAGGACCCTGGGTGACTCGCGTCCGGTGCGAAAAGGTAGCTGGGGCGGACGGCTGAGTGGCAAGAAGGGGTATGGTGAGCTCGGCGATGAGGGCAATAAGGAGAACGTCGACCTCGACGTCATGGCGCTTAGAGAGAGCGATGAGGA
Source organism: Anisogramma anomala (assembly GCA_038502455.1). Classification (NCBI taxonomy): domain Eukaryota; kingdom Fungi; phylum Ascomycota; class Sordariomycetes; order Diaporthales; family Gnomoniaceae; genus Anisogramma; species Anisogramma anomala. The sequence continues at coordinate 564,750 of JASMMZ010000005.1, read as the reverse complement.
GGGACTTGATGATGCCGGGCCTAAGCCTGAGCATGGTGGGGTGATGGTCCTCGCTGAGGCTCCTCCGCTCACAGCGTCCGAGGTGACTAGTTTGGGCTACACGGACAGTACTGTCTCCGAGGACTACACTGACGATGGCCGCAGCGACACCGAGACGCTGCGGCGGTCGAGCGTGCACAGCAACCAGGCATCGCCCACCGAGTCGGACGCACAGTCTGGGTGGACTGGGACGGGCCCGTACACTGGGAGCGAGCAGGGCGAGCAGGATCATTACGAGACGTACTCGGATGACGGTAGCGACTGGACGGGGAGCGTGGATGGCAGTAGTGCTGTCACGGGCACAGACTGCGAGACTGGGTCCTTGGGGCATACGACGACTGATGGGGAGGCTACGCCAAGTGAGGGAAGCGAGATTGTGTTGCTCGATGCGTAAACGATGGGTAGGTCAGCAACGAGGGGATGGGATTCATGAATTGATGGTGTTTGCATAACAATGATTCAAGATGATGTATACGGTATACGGACGGGGACTGGTCTGGAAGCGAGGTGTCAGGCGGTCTATCTTGGTGCTCTTCCCCAGTGGCGAGAGGGCAGCGTCTCATAGCGAGTTCGGAAGGGCATGGGGAAACACCAGCCTGCTGTTTGATGACGGTGATGTTATGGAGCATCGTCAGGTAGAGCTCTGTACAGTCACTTGAAAGGTTCTCAGATCAACTACATAGTTTTGTTGTTTCAGATGCCTTGATAATGTCTTGGTTGTGTCTTGGTTGTGCCAGTGTTGTGCGTGTATGACAAGCCAGCCTCACATTCAGATTCAACCCATCCCCAACGCATTTATTCGTCTTCCTCTCCCTCCACCACCGCCACCGCCACTGCCTTGCGGCCTTTCTTCCGCCCCTTCCCAACCTGACTCCGGCCCCCCTCCTCATCGCTCTCACTCCCACGACCGGCCCTCGGCTCCTTCGGCCGCCGCATCGCGGCGCCAGCCACCGCGGGCCCCTCCTTCATCACCCGCGCCCGTTTCCCCAGCAGCGTGCCCCGCGAGTCCCGCGTCGCCGCCGCCGCCGCCGCCGTGGCCGCGCACGCGTCGGCGGCGGCGCCGCCCTCCTTCCCGGCCGGCGCGAGGCCGACGCCGGCGTCCTCCGCGGCGAAGAAGAAGAATCCGTTGTCACCGTCGTTGTCGTCGTCCTCGTCGCCGTTGTTGTTGTTGTTGTTGTTGTTGTTGTTGGCCTGGGCCTTGGTGGTGGAGGCCTTGGCGGGCTTGTTGCTGGCGGTGGTGGTGGCGGCGGTGCGCTTGAGGGCGCGCAGGGKGGACGAGTGGGTGGCGAGGGSCATGTTYMTCCGGTTGAGCATCYCGGCGGGGGTGGCCGGCTTGTCGGGCGGGGGGGCTGCCATGTTGTGGTGGATCAACGGCGTATACAGCGAGCGACCTTCCTGACGAATCGGCTTGTTCAATTCCTCTTTGCTGACGGGTTTGCTTGCACACCCGATGAGTCAGCAAGGTCGCCGTGTAGACTACGAGTGTGGTCAATTTTGCCTTGGAGGCTCTGTGGAGGGATGGGGGAGGGGAGGCGGGGAGCTGTTGCCAAGCATGTGCAGGCCTGAGCATGTGCTGTGGGATGGGATTCTCCAGAAGTATGCACTACATAATAGTATATATATATATATATCGTGTATGAATAATTCATTACTCTTGTACCTCCAGTGCCACTTCATCTGATCGCGACACTTGGACCATCAACGTATTCTTCGATTTGGATCTCATCATGATCACGAATAAAGGAACGTCCAACTTCGCAAAATAATACCAAGCCCATGAAGCCAGGTTTCCAAAACATGCCTGCCTCCTAGCTGCTCAAGGATGTACAACCATCCATCTCTGCCTGCTATTGGAAGTCATTCACATCAATGTTGCTTGTCAGCGCCTCGTGGAAGGCCACCGCAACACCGTCACTAGGGCATCCAACAATCTCGGCTTTGTGCAGCTGAGCGTGCCATCTCCACGGTACTCGAGCTTGTCGTACTTCTAGAGCAGGCGGACCATCACGTACGCCATCTCGGTCATCTGGGACATCACAACAAAGTCAGCTGTGGCGAACAGCCAAGAGGAGGCCTCACGGCCGTGTAGGTCGGTCGGCAGGTTGGTGTAGATCAAGTGCAACCTGTTGACAGAGAAGGGTCAGGATATGGAGAGCTTCACTGCCGACTCGGTCCCGACATTGCCGGACCCTGGAGCCCTGCAATCATTGCTCCAGACCCACTGGGCTGCAGGTGCAAGGCTGGCAGCTGCCTGCGTCTTGGTCTTGGCCTTGCAACCGCGACAACATGCATCTCGAGGCTTTTGCGCCGTGAACATTCCCTGCCGACATCCTCTTTGATCCTCTTCCACCTTCCCTCCACCATGTTCAGACTGGCCCGTAGCCGCGCCGTGGCCGCGGCCTTTGCGGAACCCAAGGCAAGTCGGATCTGTTGCCCGTGGTTTTCCCAAAGCATGCTAATGGCTCCTGCCGCAGGTGTCGCCCTCCTTCAGCGCCCCCGGCCTCGCCCAGCAAAGACGAGCCCTCAGCATCCACGAGTACCTGTCTGCCGACCTCCTGCGCCAGTATGGCATTGGTGTTCCCAAGGGCGCCAATGCCAAGTCTGCCGCCGAGGCCGAGGCTGTCGCAAAGCAGATTGGGGGCGAGGATATGGTCATCAAGGCCCAGGTGCTGGCCGGCGGCCGTGGCAAGGGCACCTTCGACAACGGCCTGAAGGGCGGTGTGCGCGTTATCTACTCGCCCACCGAGGCCAAGTTGCTCGCGGAGAACATGATCGGCCACCACCTCATCACCAAGCAGACCGGCGCCAACGGCCGTCTCTGCAGCTCCGTCTATATCTGCGAGCGCACATACGCCCGCCGCGAGTTCTACCTGGCTGTCCTGATGGACCGCACCTCGCAGGGCCCCGTCATTGTGTCTTCGTCGCAGGGCGGCATGGACATCGAGGGCGTTGCCAAGGAGAACCCGGACGCCATCCACACCACCTACATCGACATCAACGTCGGCGTCACCGACGAGATGGCTACCGACATTGCCACCAAGCTGGGCTTCAGCGAGCAGTGCATCGACGAGGCCAAGGACACCATCCAGAAGCTGTACAAGATCTTCTGCGAGAAGGACTCGACCCAGATCGAGATCAACCCTCTGTCCGAGACTGCCGACCACAGGGTCATGTGCATGGACGCCAAGTTCGGCTTCGACGACAACGCCCACTTCCGGCAGAAGGACATCTTTGCTCTCCGCGACGAGAGCCAGGAGGATGCCGACGAGGTCCGCGCCGCCAAGTCCGGCCTTAACTTCATCAAGCTCGACGGTGACATCGGCTGCCTCGTCAACGGCGCCGGGCTTGCGATGGCGACCATGGACATCATCAAGCTCAATGGCGGCCAGCCCGCCAACTTCCTGGACGTCGGCGGGGGTGCCACCCCTGCGGCCATCAAGGAGGCCTTCGAGCTCATCACCAGCGACTCCAAGGTCTCTGCTATCTTCGTCAACATCTTTGGCGGTATTGTCCGGTGCGACGCTATTGCGCACGGTCTCATCAACACTGTCAAGGCACTCGACCTCAAGATCCCCATCATTGCCCGTCTGCAGGGCACCAACATGGAGGCGGCCCATGCCCTCATCAACGACTCCGGAATGAAGATCTTCTCCATCGATGACTTGCAAAGCGCTGCCGAGAGGGCTGTGCAGCTTTCCAAGATTGTGAAGACGGGTGAGTTTTTTTAGTTTTTTTTCTCATTATGTTTTCTCCAAGGATGGACAATTTGTCCTGACATGCACGACTAACTGTCTCCAGCTCGTGACATCGATGTTGGCGTGGAGTTCACTCTGGGTATCTAGATATGGTCTGGATGGGATGGTTTCCGCCGTAGTATCTCACATTTGGGAGGGCTGTTGGTCTCTCGAAATATCAATGGCGCCGCACAGCAAGGGAGTAGACTGAGAATTCCATGGTATTGCACGAATTCCTAGTGGTCCTGATACATGTGCTACCTGTACTCACCGTGCGTCCCTGTCCCAGCGGGACCCGACCGGTGGGCAAGGCCAGTTTTCCAAGCTGGGCAAACGTGCAAGAACACGCTTTGTGCGACCGAGAGGCCCCGCCGCCGCTGCTGGTGGTGGTGGCGCCGCCGCTGCTGGGCTCTGAAGACGAAGGGCGGGCCTTGGGGCGGGCCCGGATGCGGGCGAAGGGGTTGTTGGTGTTCATGTTTGGAGTTGGGGGGTGTCTGTCGTGTTTTTTTGGTTGGTTATTTGGTTGGTTACTTACTCGGTGGCAGGTCGCCTGTTGTTTTGCAGAGTAATCAGCTGGCTCTGATAGTGTGGTCTCCGGAAGAACGGTGGCCGAGTGGGGGTGGTGGTCTTGATACATGTTACTGTGCGGAAACAATAGCTTTCTTTCTTCGCTTCCGTGGACTGGGGGTGTCCAAAGGATACGGGAGGCTCGGTTGAAGTAAAAGCCAAGGCGCCCTTGAAAGCGGCTGCTGCTGCTGCTGCTGCTTGCTGGCCTTCTTTGTTGGAAGGTTGACTGAGTTGTGGACCGGCCGGCCTGTTGAGCCATGGCCATTGTCCCTCCTGCCTGGCTGGCCCTTCAAAACCTCTCCCGAGTCTGACTTTGGCTAGGATAAAGAGGGAGGACTGACAATGCCCTTGTCTAGCCTTGCAATGGGAGACTTAGCCTGGGATCTGGTGAGGACTTCGCAGGCTGTGTGCATCAGACAACTGGTATTCTAGTCGTCCGCCACAGCCATGATGCCCGGTTCCTATCATCCGTTGAAAGAGGTGCTTGCCTTGCACCCAGCTTGTTCCGCTTTCTGTCTCTACTGTGTCTTCTGAATTCCATGCTTGTTCGTTGAACGCAATGACCCCGCCGAGTTCATCCGTTCCCTGCAACAAGGCTGCCTGCCTAGGTAGCTCTGAGGACGCCCCGGGACGCGTCGTCGAGATGCCGGACTCCTGCAACGGCCTCTTCTGTGTGATCGGCATGCCCCTGCGCACCACCTTCCAGCATCATCAGGCAAACCATTTGCAAATCAGCTTCCACTCTGGCAGCCGCGGGCCTCTTCTTCTCGTCTACCATGAAACATAGGTTGACGATGCGCAGCTCCGAGCGCAAGACCTCTCGCAACGGTGGCGCCAGCTGGTCTGCTTTGTGACGCAGCCTCCGCAGCTGCCTCGACACGGATGGATTCAGCACGGCGTGTCCGTTTAAGATGGCGAAGAATGCGCCATCGTGGGTATGTTCAAATCTGGACTCGGTCAGCATATGGTCACCACAAGGCAGCAGCAGAAGAGCGGGGCTGTCTGTACCGTGCTCTTCTCATGGCGCTGATGCCCTGGCGCCCAACTACAACCCACGTAAGGACCTCCAGAAACACACAGCCCAACGACCAGACATCGTACGCCGAAGACAGCGTCTTCCCGGCCATGACGCTTTCTGGTGGACTATACGACGGTGTGCCGCTTCTTCGACTACCTTTCCCCAAATCGTCATGAGACGGGTGGGCAGCGAATTTCACCAGTCCGAAGTCCGAGATCTTCCAAGTCCTAGTGTTGTCGGACTTCTTAAACACTAGGATGTTTTCGGGTTTAAGATCACCATGCCGGTACCCCCGAGCTTGTCTGCCCTCGGAGCCCATGGCAGCCTGATGTGGGAGATCATGAAGTAAAGCCAGGGCTTCTGCGAGTCCGCGAAGTTGCTCCACCACCCAGGACATTTCCGCCTCGCGACCGCTCTGCGTTGTGGCCTTGAGTGGGCTGGGAAACTGGTTGCAGAAGCCGCGAAGATCGCATTCTGCCCAGGGAAACAGAAAGTATCGTTGGGGTCCATGCGTGAGCGAGGCGACGAGCTCCACAAAATGTTGGGGGAACTTGGCAACGCTGCGCAGAGCCCTGGCCTCGGCCGCCCAGTCCTCCAACGCTTTTCCGTCGGTGCCGCGGAGTCTCTTCAATGCGTAGGGCGTGCTGCAGGAACCTTGGGGCACGAGTTCCGAATGCGTCAGACGAAGCTTGACTTTCCATACATCACCAAATCCACCGCGAGCTCGATGTCCAGGCTCCTCGATGAACGGGAATATGGCGGAGGAAGGCAGATCGTAGTGGAGAGGTATCTTGTGCGGCATGCTGGCGAGGGACTCGGGCTTCTTGCCTGACCTTCCAGGCGGCCGGTTGGTTTCTGTCGTAGCGGCAAGCGACAAGTCAAGACGAAGCGTTGCGTCCGCCTGAGGGCCGAAGCGGGCCAGGATTTCAAGCGAGGTATACACGCCGTCTTCCACCTGCTTCATGGCGTATGCGAAGAAGTCCGAAGTGAGTGGAAATCGATGCACGTCCATCCGACCCGTTGCTTCGATGGTGCTGCTGACGCACCCACCGATGTACGCGGCTGGGTCAACACCGGCAGCAAGAAGGACGCGTTGTCGACCTTGGATGATTGCTTCTCGTGTCGTCTCGTACATGTCGGAGCTTGCCCAGAGCTGTAGCTGTGTCGCATCCTGCCCCAGGCCCTCCACGGTCACCACAATTCCGAGGTGTTGCACAGAGCTATTCCCATCTTCAGGACAGGGTAAAGACGACGGAGTGGTTGCCAAAGTTGACTGTTTGATCAGTTGATTGGACCCATGGGATTCCTTGGTGGACACAGTGGTGTCTGAGGTCGGTAGGTGTGACACGGCTCGGTGACTGTCCCCAGAGCTGCTGGTGCCAGTCTGCGTGACAAGAAGTTCGCTGACATCAGCTGAGCAGCTGTCTTGGGAGGCACCGGTGAACTCGGCTGTGCATTGCTCTGGGTCGCCGCATATGCTGGCTATTGCGCTGTTGGTCGATATTGAAGCAGCCGACGTGGAGTCGTCGGGGTGCGCTTCCACCGCCTCGCCCAGCGTGCTTAGCTCACGGATCCAAGAGGATTCACAGACCCTGCGGTATACTTTACAGTCTAGGAGCTCCTGGTCGAAGGTGAACTTTATGAGGCCCGGATCGAGATGCGCATTGCACGAGCTGCTGGTGTTCATGGACGATGCCTTCTCGAAGACCTTGAGGCTGGAGGCTTGCTCTAGGACTGACGTCCTCTCCTCGTTCGAATGCCTGTGCCTCGTTAGCCAGGTGCTTGACCCTACGTAGACATGTCGCCTTGTACAGTTGAGCAACCTGAAGCAGCAGCATCAAGGCTTGAATTTGCACACCAAGTGCACGTTCCCACTGCGCTGTCTGGTATGCCTTCCTTATGTGTAACAACTTGGCCTTGCTTGGGGATTTCTCTGCCTGCGTCCTGACAGCCTCGGTATGTGCTTGGACTTGTTGGATGATGGTGTAGACAGCGGAAGTGGAATCGTGAAGATGTTGGTGAAAAGATGCAGGAAACGTCCGAGGTCGCTGTTGTTGAAGCGAGTATATCTCGCGGATGGCAAGGTCGATGGTGCTAGTTTGCTGGCCTATGTTGTCAACGTGGTCCAAGGCTCCGCCAAATTCTTTCTGGAGCTTTCGTAAGCCAGTTCCTAGCCTGACAGTGATGTCCGCCACGCCCAGAACGCCTGCTGCGACCCCGATCGTCGTTGTGAACGGCTCCATGGTTGGAGGCAACGGGCTGGAGATGTTGAAGAACACCCGAGCACCTGGGCAGGAAAATGGCCCTCCGGTGGAGGTGGTTGGGGGGCACCAGCCACGTTCCACCCTTCTCCAGGCAGTGCACAATCTGTGTGGCCGTCATTGGTGGAGGATGGACCACAGTCGCCAAAACTTGACCTGTATGAGCCAAGTGCTGCCGCTGGGGCGGTGCAAGTGTTTGTGAAACCCTTCCAGCGACGACACCCACCGGCACACGGAATCGTTGTCAGCCATAACAAGTGACAATAAGCGGCATGCGTGGTGTTGCTGAAGCGAATGTTCTCGGGCCTCGGGCGAGAGGTCGTCCGAAAGCTGGTAGGCAGTCAGTCTCCACCAAGGCCAACGCCGAGACGGTGGAGACAGAATGCTCTGTGGAGCCCGTGTCCGTGCTGTCACACCCAGGACACCCAAAAGCAATGTCCAAAACATGGGCGCGGTTCTGGCGCTTATGAGCCTCGCACGGGTGGTGGCTTGCATGCCAATGTAATGCTGCCTCTCCACCCACACCGCCGAACTAATGGAGACAACTGTGAAGGAGCATTTACTGTGCCTACACAGCTGCAGGGACGGTCCATGGCGTCCATGGCATTCCGTTCACCTCTCGTCAAGAAGAGCGTCTGCCGTGAGGTGAGACAGAGGACTGTTCGCAACGCGGGGTCGGCATAAACCGGAGCCAGCATATCATGCCAGCATAGCATGCCAGACCTTATAAACGCCTGGACCTCCTCGACCGCAGGCTCGGTGGCAGTGTGGAGGAAGCTCTGGCCTTCTCCCATTCTCAGTCACTCCATCCTCTGTCGCCATTACTGTACCTTGCTCTTCGCCGCATCGCAACACCGACACATCACTTGTTCCCAAAGTGCCACCGTCCTTCACCACCATGGTCTTCGGGATCCGCGCATCCTACCACCAAACGCAACGCGCGAGCGCGAGCAACGCCCCCCGGGACGCCATCTGCCCCTGCTCGAGATGCTTTGACGGGGCCGGCGGGCGCGAGCTCCGGCGAGCGTGCCACGCGCCTGCGCAGGAGCTCACGAGTCTGCTCGCATGCGGCGCGCACCACGCCGGGCCTCGCAGCTGGGTGGCAAGCGGCCGGGCCAGGTTCGACTTTGCGTGGCTGCGGCGGGGGCCGAGTGTGGAGAGCATGGCGTCGGAGGGGAGGCCGCTGAAGGGCGGGCAGGGTGGTTCTGCGAACAGCGTTGATGCGCCGAGTGAGGATCGGGAGGTCTAGATCTGGTCCTTGGCTTCTGATTCACTCGCAGGTCTTGGGCGTGGGGGCCACGGTGGACCCAAGTGGCCCGGCCGGAGGAAAGAGGGGCGTCATGTGGCGGAAGCACCATTCTGAGTCTGTCCGGAGCAAGAACAGGACATACTCTAGTTAGGTACTCTACCTAGGTACTCTACCTAGGTACTTTTCTTAGGTTTTATACTTGAGTACTCTACCTAGGTACTTAACCTAGGTATTTTATTTAGGTATTTTAGGAACATAATTTACCTGAATATTTTACCCATGTATTGTGTTAATATATTTTACGTAGATACTTTAACTTCGTATTTTATTTTCAAATTTTACCTTAAAACTTGATTTAAATTCTTTATCTTAATATTTAACCTAGGTATTTCTCTTTCATACTTTATTTCAGTTAGTACAACTTTAGAAATTTTTGCAAGGTTATTGGTTCGAATTGGTCAAAGTAACAGTAATATTGTGTAGTTAAGTGGTGGATGTATTATTCTAGGTTTGGCAGACCGCTAGCCAGTTTATATATTAATTTGTATGGCTAATTGCTTAGCCCGTGCCCAAGTGTGAAGTGGGCGTATACTATACTTGACTTGCAGTCAATGTAATAAACCCACATAACAGTGCACTTAATTTGCAGTTAATATAGTCAACTTTACTGTAAGTAAAGTTGACTTACTGTACTGCAATTACTATTTTTTCAACACTGGCGGCTTTTTTTTTTACACGCGCATGTCAGTGTGGTGGACTAATCGTTTCCGGTTACTACTAAATTACCTCTTTGTTAACTAGCTAAACCCTTGTGAATTCCACAGTCCAAATAACTCTTATTACCTTCATTTATCCAATAGTTTGAAGTTACAACTTTATCAATACCCACCAACATTTTTTTCGCTATTAACTAATATAAAACTACAATTTAACCATATGAATTAATTAAGTTGTCGGCCTTAATTCCCTAATAGTTTTCCAGTTTACCAGAGTATCTCTATTTATTAGCACATGACTTAACTTTGTTAGTTGGTCTTTCAACATAGCCCTTGATCCATATAATTCGCCTATTTTTATTCATAATCTTTTTCAAGAGCCTTATTTAATGTTAGTTTTATCATAATATTAGTCGGATTATCTTTACCATCAATCTATTTGAATTTCTTAATTTCTTTGCCTTCGTAGATTTTACGAAATACTATTGCATCGATTATCCAACGTTTTTCGTTGATAATTCCTATTTTCGAAAGGTATTCGAACAAATTTCTCGGATCGGTACAAATTACTACCGGGATAAAAGGAATCCTTAATTACTTGGCAACAATATTAAGAACTTCTTACATCGTTATGCCTATATCGAAACCAGCTATTATATTATAGACCTCTAGAGCCAGCGCGTTTCGATTAATTCTCTTACATTTAATAAAGTCAAATTGATTAGATTTCTATTAATATGAAACTAGTTCTTTCATACCTTATTTTTATTGAAAATTGTTATACGAAATCTGATTTGTAATGATAATTCCGTATTATTCGTATAAAAACTGTTCGTAAAAATTATTCACTAAGCGTTTAACAAATTAATTGGAATCATATTAATCCTCAGATTTGAATTCTACATTTGTCATTTCAACCTTTTATTAAATCGATTAAAGTTTTCGTCCGTTAAATGTTATATTTGTACCATAATCAATAAGTTATAAGATAATGTATGTTAATATAAAGTGGCGATATAACTGCTACAGCTATATTACTTTGAGTGATTATAAGCCTTGGCTACGTTAGCCTTATTAATTGAAGCCAAATCAATACCTTAACCCTTCTAATGGAAACCAATGTTGTTGGTAGGCCTTAGACGTTGCAACGTTGTCAATTCGATTGGTCGAAGTAATAGTAGTATTGCAGTGGTCAGATGGTGAATGTATTGTTCTAAGTTTGGCAGACCGCTAGCCAATCTGTACTGTAATTTATATGGCCAATCGCTTGGCCCATACCCTAGAGTGAAGTGCAACGTACTGCACTCGACTTACACCTAATGCAGTAAGTCCATACAAAGCAATACACTTGCAGTACGGTCAACTTTACTATAAGTAAAGTTGACCTATTACATTGCATGCAATACTATTCCAACAAATGTAAATATTAATATAGTCAATATTATACTTGCGGGTTAATAATCCGTTAAAGTTAATGTGTTTTTTTTCAAAGTTGCAACCAGCTTATAATTTTATAATTTTAAGTTCTTTATCAACTGTTATTATAATACTATAAAGCCAGCAATTTCAATGAAAAAGGTATCATTAATTTTAATACCCACTAATCCGAAATCTTAATTTTACGAGATTAATAAATACGGGTCGCAAGTTGAAAGTTTTATACCTAACCTCAACTTCAATTAAAACTATTAAGTTAAAAAATAATAGTGGTCCACTTTAGTAAATTTGTATAGTAGTTGAATACATTACATAACCATTCCTTAGAGGTATTTGTCACATAATGTTTACAATAGTTTTTACAAAACTATTATTTATAAATTGATTACTAATTATATATACGTTTAAATTATATGATGGTTATTAAAATTAAACTTCTCATTTATTTTAGTTAATAAGATAGTTGCTAAAACAATTATAAAGTGTTAACTATTCTTTAAATGGTTAATAATTATATAAAAGTTCATTTTTTTACCTTTATCACTATATCCTCAACTTATTTAACGTAACTTTTTGTACGGTCACTCTATAGTTTTACTATTACCTTTGTAAATAATATTCTACCTCAAGATTGTGATATTGAAGTTTCAAAAGTAAAAATTGCATGTAACTATAAATTATATAATTCTTATGAATTAGGATTTCATTCATTTCGACCTTATTATTCTTTCAAAAACTTATCGGAGGTTTTGAGTTTTCCTTTTATTCGAAGCTTCATAGCTAAATCTTGATTATCTTTTTTTTCCTATTTACTCAGATAGTAGTGTAGATCCGGCCTGGTGTGTATTTCTTATACTTAACGTTTTTTCTCTTTAGTTATCGGCCATTACGTTAGTGTTTTATTAGTCTATCAATTACGAATGAAGGTGGTTGTGTTAATTAATTCTCTTAGTTTAATAATTTTTCTTGTTATAATCGTTATTAGTTCCCTTAATATAAGGTTTTACCTGAGTTATATGAAAAGTTGTAAAACTATTAATAATTTCTACAATTACTTTGGAGTTAGCGGTACTTAAAATATTAAATAGGCCATTATATTAACCTAGTTTTCATCATATAAGAACTTTAATTTACAATAGCGAAGGAAAAAAAATTCATCATCATAATATTGTTTTAAGTATTAAAGGCATTATTAACTTGACACCGTGCTAATTCCTTCTACAATTTCTTTAAGAACTTTCCATACATTACAACTATTTTCTAGGTACTTCTTAATAGCGGAAATTTATTCGTTTAAAGAAAATATATTTCAAAAACCAAGTATATTAACGCTAAGTTGTCAAAGACCACAATCTCATTCGGGCCCTTTACCACAATCTAAAAACATACTTTCTAATCCATAAAGCTTCCAATATCTAACATAAAAATATCATACGCTCTACAAATTAGTACCTATATTTTTTCGACTTTTACAATCCTTTAATAAATCTTAATAAACACATAGTTATATTCCATCCCTATTATCTTCACGTTCGCCTAAAACTCTACCACCACAACGTTAATATTGTGATTATAAATAACGACATCTGGTAAACGTAAATATATATAAATCGATTACATTTGTAATGTTTACCCTGTATTTTTCTCTGAAAAATATTCAAAAATATTAACTTTGTGATAAAAGATTGCAAAGTTCATGACGTAAACAACACACTTATTATCCAAGTAAAACATATTAATAAAAATCTCGTATTTAAAATCCTTATCAGATTTCATTATAAATTTGAATCTTCGGTTAGTATCAGTATCATCTAATATATTAACGTAAAAGTAACAGTAGAAAAGTAATCGTTAAGATTGGTAGTATATATCTATGAGATAGTAAGATAGAAGAGAGAAGAGGCGTCTGGAGAGTGTATACCTTAGATGGAATCTTATAAGCTCTCACCCGGGTAGTGACACTCTACTATACACTCTGCTAATCTATCTTCTAGGCAGTAACACTCTACCGTGCACTCTATCAATACCTCTTTTAGGCAGTAGCACGCTATTATAAACTTTGCATAGATACGCCTTACCAAGTAGAATATTACTATATACTTTATAAAAGCAAATCCTTATAGTTTTTTTTTCGCGGTGATAACCTATATTTACACGCTTTTAAGTGTTTTTTAACGTTTGGAAAACGGTTTACTAATGACTAATGTACTTTTATTTTAAATGTTGAATATTAAACAGGTTTAAAATGGCTCTTTTATAGTTATATTTACATCAAAATTTAAATTAAAAGGCGTAAATCAATAATTGAAATTACGCCATATAATTTCAATAAAATAAAAACAATATTGGGTACCAATACTTGACCGCGTATTAATAACTTTTTCGCGGTTATACGAGTTTAATTTACCCTTCATCTCCTAATAAAACTTCTGCAGATTATAAATCATACGGTTTTTATATTTAATATACCTTTATTCGCATATTTCATTAAAATATATATCTATAACTCATAGTATAAAGAATTATATATTCATGACTAAAAACGAAACAACTCTTAAATAAATATACTTACACCCTCAATTACATTATTCATATCCGCAATTAATTAAAGATTTATTTATAAAAACGTTAAACAAGAATAAAAAATATTAATAATAGAAGGAGAATTTATTTTTCAAAGGGGTTTTCGGCGTTACATATATGTAAAGTTCGATTCTAATATAGTGTTCAAAATATTTATAAAAGTAGAAGTTTATATTTTTAATAGGGGGGGCTAATAAAACTATTTATAGGAAAAGGGCAATGGTAGCACCTTTTATGTAAATCGTTCAATACCTTAGGAACTCTTACATAATGTTATAAATTTTTAAGCCGCTTTAAAGCAATTAAATTGCTTTTATCACCCTATTTTAACTCGCTAATACCTTTCATTACCTTCTATATAATGCCCTGCGAAAGTAGGGGGGAGGGGGAGTAAGCTAATAGGTAATTTTAATAGCTAACGCTTAACTAGTATTCACAAAAGATCTAGTCCTAATAGTTATCACGTTTTTATAACTCTCTAAAGCCGCTTAAAAGCTATATGTGAGTATGCTCTCACACGTCACGTAACCAGGTCGTACCTTCTTCCACAGCTCTATAGCAGCTCCTTAGTAGAGGTTATCCTCTTTTTTTCATCGAGGTTTATAGACAGAATATAACTACCTTAAGCGAAAACTTCGGCCTTAGTTCCTTTACATAGGAGTCACAAGCCCGGTAGATCTAAAAGAACCAAAAAGCTAAAGTATAGGCGTAATGGGCACCAAAAGCCTAGTAAATCCAAGGGTTAATCTACAAACGTAACAGGCGTAACAAACGTAATAGGTTTCATAAACCTAATAGAACCTGCAGGCCTAGTAAACTTAATAAAACCGGCAAGCTCGGAAAGCTCATTAAAGGTAAATATATACTTTAAAGATATTGGAATAGTACTACGTGCAGTGCAGTAGGTCAACTTAACTTATAGTAAAGTTGACTATACTGAACTGCAAGTTGAGTGTATTATTTGTATGGACTTGCTGCATTGAGTGTAAGTCGAGTGCAGTATACTGCACTTCACTCTAGGGCATAAACCAAGCAATTGGCCATACAAATTACAGTGTAGACTGGCTAGCGGTCTGTCAAACCTAGAACAATACATCAATCACTTGACTAATGCAATATTAATCACGATTCGAATAGATAACATTGCAACAATCTAAGGCTCTACCAATAAAAGACATTAATTAATTAAAAGGTCACGTAAAATGGCTATTTAGTAAAGCCTAATTACATAATAACAGGAAAAAAAAGGAAACAAAGGCACCTTAGTGAACAGAAAAAATGCTAGGAAATTAAGGCTAAAAAAATTAATACAGTTATATTTAAGGTTTATACAAATTTTTGGCAAAAGGATAATACGTAGGAATTAATAAAGTTAAAACTTGAAACCATGAAGTAATTAGGGGTAATTTGACTGTGAAATTCATAAAGGTTTATATTACTTTATGGAGGAGGTACTTGCATACTCATGTTGTGCCTGGAACTGTCTCATGCGTTCTAACGAGACTGCCTACTCATTAGTGCGCCTTCTCTTTTCATAAATCATTTTTCAAATGAGTACTTATTGTTATTATGCTCTGGTATATTCCTAGATTTCTACCTTTAATTTGGTTTGAAACTTTTAATATAAACTGAAATACCACAATAAATTCGTACATATACACATCATAATAAATGTTAGCTATAAGTTGATATTTTGCTTGGTATTGAACCGATTAATTGCTGTAAAGCAATTAAAATGAGCTATTAGCGTAGAGCTACAACTATATAGCTCCGCCACCAACTACCAACCTTTTCCATTTCTCTATTCCTTTACTTTATATCGTTAGCTTTTGCTTTACGAGTCTTATATTTTAACATATAAGTTAGCAAAAGTTGTAAGTGCTAGGCATTACACCAAATAAGCCTCAAACCCCTTGCCGTACGCGCCAATAAACTCATGTATAGGAATTGAAAAAACTTGTACCTGTTACGCCAAAGTTAACTATTACTTTCCTTTTACTTTTACTAAAAGCTCCACTTTCACCCACGCGTATACCTTTATCTATAGAATTTTAGCCTATAACTTTATGTTGTTACACCCCCTATTTCTTACTTATACTAATTTGCAGTTCGTTTACTATTATCGAAAGTTTTACACCTTTCGTCACCATATAATCAGGAAAGACATCTTTCGTAGCTAATCCTACTGGTAACGCTAATGTTGCAAAACTCGTGGTAAATCTGTGCCGCGAGTTTGAGGAACGCGATGTTACGAGACGTACGGAGTATAACGCCGTCATAAGGCGCCTCGATAGCTTAATTATTAAGAGTCGCTATTCTCGTAACCGTAAACCCTTTTCTCGTCACTATTATCGCCAAGCTTCGCCTATTTCTATAACCTTATCGGATACCTTTAAGGGCAGTCGCCATCGCCTTCGTTACAAAAGGAAGGAACGTGAGCCTTTCTATAACCGTCGCAAGCATGAGTCTTTTCGCCGCCGCGGCAAACCCTCTCGCCGCCGCCGCAAGCCTTTTTGCGACCAGCGCGAGCCTTTTCGACGCCGTCGCTTTCGTTTTCGAACCCGTCGCAATCCTTTTCGAACCCCGAACATGATAGCTATCTAATACTTGGCCGGCGGCACTCGCCGCCTGAAATGTAAAGATATTAGGGTATTTAACCCCAAGTATCCTGATCTTTAGGATATAGGTATTGTTACGGTAAGTAAAAATGTAGTTTTTAACAATATGTAAAGTTTTTAATAACAATTAAATACCTTCGTAAATACTTTTTCAGCATTGGAGAGTTAAATCGTAGAAATATTTCCTACTTTGTTATAGGAATCGGCTATATACTAGTAAAACACCAAGGTTATTTTTTACGAACGCCGTGAAATGTCTCGTCGAGATTTCATATATATTGTAGACATTTTCGTCGATCGTTTTACTATAAACTCTAAACAAGCTATTACAAAATTCTGGGAGGCTAAGTTCTCGTTACGCGACCTATCAAACGATAAATATTAGTTATGCAAGTACATATAAATAAAAATACAATACGTAAAAGCTATAGGTATACCAAACCACCACAATGACAATTAATGTGACACTATAATCGATATTTAATTCGTATTGAATTTAGGTATTTAACTGAACCTATTACCTTTACATTTTAAAAGAAATATAAAGGAATACTTAGCTAAGATTGAAAAGTCAAAAACTGTATTTTTAGCAGTAGTTATACGGCGTTATCCTAACTATTATCCTCCTTTAAGAGATATATACAAGAGGTACGACTCGCGGTATTTTTTCAAGAACGAGTAATAATCTCGTAGGAACAAATACCAGTCCCGTGGGCTTGAGAATTATACTAAGAGGTACGAAAAACGCCCTTTATAGGAATATAATCATAAGCGATATAACTACCGCCCTCGTAAGTATGTCAACCGAAATCGTGGTCGGAATAAGCGAAAACGTTATTTTAATAAACGAAAACGCAATGAAAACCGTCTCCGCAACAATCGAGATTGCGATTGTAAATATAAAGTTAATAATATACAGTCTAAAGAAAACGATAATAACTATTTAGATTAGTACTATTTTAATTATTTACAAATGCTTTTACAAATAAGCTCGTATTACTCGGGTAGTAGGGTAGGTTATATAATTTAGTTTATCTTTACACCTCTCAGTCGATGAATTTTGTATGTATTATAACGAGAATTGTAACTCGCGTAACGCTTTATTTAAATATTTAAATGCATATACACAGATAAATTAGTTCTTTTTTAACGATATAGGAAAACATATACGATAGCTAAACCGTATACAACCCGTAAATAGCCTGAATAATATCGTAAATAACACGGAAAACCTTAATATTATTATAGCTAAACTTATTAATGAAAAGGTAACACTTGTTATAAATAGCTATCGTTACCTATAAATCTTCGTACAAGCTAGCCCTATGGGTAAAAATCATACGTTTTACCTTGACACAAGTATTACTAAAAACTTTATATCTAAGTTTTAGCTAAATATAAATCTCATTAATTATATTACAACTAATATTCTTGTAACCGAATGCGAAACAATTAGCGGAATAACAGGTCCTCTTATCTGTCTTACTACTCAAGCGCGTTAGACTTTTTATGCCTTTGGGTATAAATCTGACGGCACTCCTACTTTATTACAGGAAATAGCTAAAGTTTAGGTTATCAATTGCCTAAATGATAACGTTTTATTAACAAACTACTGGATAAAGCCTCATAATATAAATATGCTAATGTTGAGGAATATAGTTTATTTTAAAAATATCTACATCAGAAATCCTTTTTAATATATAAAGTAGTCATATAACCCGTTATTTGCAAAGTTACTTCCAACCTTAAAATCGTTATTGAACCTAAACAAACTATATACTTTGCGGTGAAGTATATTACCCTTTATAAGGACAATTTGTTTATATTTACAACCTAAAATCTAAATAATTTTAATGCTTTAATCGACGTTATCACTTGTTATATAATATAATTTTATAATCTCACCGCCGAAGTAGTACGCCTTATCAAATATACGCATTTGAAACCCATTATGGAATATGAAGACAATACTTACTTTTAAGTGAACTGAATGAAATCTATACAAACTTTTATATAAGCTATAGCCATTAATAACGTATCCTTTAGAATGACACAATGTACCAAAATAACTATTAACAACTATTAAGTTTCTTTTACTCTTATTAGAGCCTTAGATAAATCTACCCTTATTCCATCAATTAATGCTGAATTTAAGTTTGATTTTCCAACTTTTTGTACTGCTATCGCATTAATGAGTATATCTTTTTTTTAACATTTTAAGCTTTGTTTAACTAATACTCTTCTAAATATAGTAACTTATTTAATTAAAAAATCTAAGGTCCCTAAGGTGGTAAGTTTTACTAATAGGAAAACGGGTTTCGTCGAACCTTGCAATAAGCTACATTACTAAGATGCCTTGTTAGATATAAAAATATTTGAAAATGTACCTATAGTGAAAACCATATACAGTACTTACATTAACGCGACTAACCCGATACGTTTTATTTAATTATAACGAATTTGAGGAAGATATCCAGCCCTTTAAAAATATATAGGTTTAATTAAGATACCTATAGATGAAATGATAAAGGTTCCATTTATTAACAGTTAGTAATATACCAAGTTTAACCGTTATCCTTATCCTATATCCAAAAGAAACGAAAATCTCCTCGATCAATGGTTCGATACTTTATATAAACAAGAATATATTGAATTTTCTAATGATATTTCACCATTTACATTTCCGGTATTCATTATATAAAAAACTTGTTGGAATAGTAGTTAAATGTAGTATAGTCAAGTCAACTTTACTTGCAGTAAATTTGATTGTATGTATTACAAATTGACTGTGGTTTATGGGATTTGAATACACTACACTGCAAGTGTAGTGCAGCAGGTGCCCATTTCAAAGTGGGGTATAGGCCAAAGCGTTTGGCTATACAAATTAGTGTACAGACTAGCTAGCGGTCTGCCAAACTTAGAACTTACACATTAATCAACAATATCAATGAAATACCAGTTACTTCAACCACAGTGATTCGAATCGACTACTTTACAACGATAAAGGCCTACCAATACTGATCAGTGCTTATTAGGTTAAGCACAGATTGGCTAAGTAGAAGAAAAAGCTGCTTTCCAGTTACTCTTTTTCCTTTTTAAGCAAAGTAGAGGAAATGTTTTTACAAAGGGCCCCTATACGTTGTATAGTTGTTCGCGGCAATAAATAGTGAAGACTTATAGCTTATGTAGTCATTCGCGGCAGCCTATAAGTAAGCGACGGTATCGTTACTCGAAAAACACCAAGAAAGCTTTATTAATACTTTTTAAAGGCGTTAAGATTAACCGTTAAAAGTCTTAAAAATCACCAAGCCGACAAGTTAGCAAACGGCTAAGTTAATATTATTATGGCTACTATTATAAGTATTACTATTACAAATTGTAAAAACGATTAAGTTATACGTCCTTTAATTTATATCAACTTTAACAGTAAACCTACGACCTACTACTTTATACTACTTTTATTTTACTTCCTATGCTACGTTGATTATCAAGTTCGTTATTCGAAGCGAAAATATAAGGAATCGCTAAGTCGCGCCAAGAAAGTCACGTCGCGCGACTTCGCGTTAAATCACCAAGTCCACACGCCCCAGAATCGACAAGTTTATCACTACCAAGCCTTACACCAATTAAAACGTTAATATATCTACCGTAAGCGTCAGCTTTAAAGCTATTACCGATCCGAAACAAAAAAAAGTAATTAAGGACTTCGGTGTTATTTTTGAAAAGTATTGCGATAACGAAATATAGTTAATTAAAGTTATTGAAAAATTGACCTTAAAGCACCTAATCAACGTAATTAAATACTTTATTCTCGATATAAACACTATTGAAATTCATTATAGACTTATATCCTTTAATAACTTTTAAAAAAAGTTTTATGATTAAAGTCTAAATATATGAAGAAAAAACTAAAAAATAAGTAACCCTGAAACTAAAGATTGATTTATTTATTCGAGAAGTTAAACTCCTAGCCAAAAAAAAAAGATGAGTAACCTAATTAATTTACTTTACGAATCCGTCACAGATAAAAACCCTTAATAAACCTTAGCTAAAGGCAAATAAATTATCAATGATAATAATTTTTAACTTTTATATACCCGTTCATAAAGACGAATTGAAACTTAAATAAAAAGAGGTAAAATATTAGTTAACTTAAGTTTCTTAAGACCTTAAATTTACCAATTAATAAAATGAAAACCTTGACAAACCATTTAACACCAAAAAATTAATATTGAATTCCCCTTAACAAAAACCTTTAATTATATTTCCCCTAAACTTTTTAATATATCCAATTTCAATAACCGATTTTAAAAAGGATTGGTTTTATACGTAAACTTATTATAGGCACAATTACTAACTTTTTTCTTTTAAATTTTACTAAAAGTAACTACCTAACCACTAGCATCAATAACCCCGGTTCTTTCCCTAACTAAGTAAAGAAAGTTCCTACAACTAGTATATTACTCTTTCCCCTCGACGCGCCCTAATAAAGGATACGGATTATATAGAAATAACCACGTTCGTTAAAATCTCAGAAAAAAAGAAAAAGTATAACTGTAAATCATATAACCTTTTTAATATTAAATTACGCCTATTTTTTTAATATTTAACGCTAAATGAAAATTAAATTACTAGGTTTATACTTGTTATTTCCTAGTATGCTTACCGGTCAAGTTAAGGATTATTATCTTTAGTACCTAACGAATTACTTATTTTTCCGCGACATTTACAATAGTATAAAAGACTATTTCGAATACAATATTAATATTACCCAATATTTTACCAATTAAAACATCATTAAATAGTTTTATATATTCAACTATGAAAAAGTCTAAAAGTAAAATAGATCTCATTAATTGAATACTTAATAATCTAATATTTTGACAAAAAATAATAAAAATGTAAGAATTGGTAAAATCACCTTACGTTAATAGGTTCGGTAAGTAATTACGGGTTATAAAAATTTTAAATACGCTTTTAAATACCCTGATACCATTTACGAAAGGGTTTTTAGCCAACTACGTTTTTAGTTAAGGACTATAATTACTCGAATTTCTGGTTGAATTAGTATATATCCTTAAGCTTCAGAATTTGAGCTTCGGAATTTAATAACGAGGAAAAAAACCCTTTCCATTCGTATTACATTAATCGAAGGTACGGAAAACCCGGCTAATACGGTTAACAGAAGGTCTGAATCTCTACTTACGAAAAAGAATACTCCTCTTTCTTAAGGTTTTTAAGTCAATTAGCTAAATTTATATTAAATATCTGTTATAACCCAAGAACCAACTGCAGACCATGGAACAGGCCAGCGGCTAGAAGCTTGATGTCCAATACATCAAGCGGGGATATCTCTTATGTAAGGACCCAGGGTTAGGGTTGGGACCGCAAGGACCAAAAAGCGGTCCAGTCGATACTATATAGGACTGCAAGAAGCGACCAGCGACTTCAACAGTCTAGTACTGAATATGGTATGAAGATCATAGGATATAAGGACACAGTCATTACCAAATATATAGTATTTCCTTCATAGCTCTTCAGTTATCAATCTAAGTATTTAGTCTACACACCTAAATAGCCTAACAGCTAGTGATCATTCTACAGCACGAACAAACATCTTCTTAATATTGCACCTTTGTTACCTCTGCTACCTTACTGCTAACATAAACCCCCTGACACCTTCTTTTTACTCACGTGTATTTAGTTTGATCATTACAATACCCAAATATATTAAATTTACGGTAAATAACGCTGTTCGTTAATACGTTATACCACCACTGAACGTAACGTAAAGTAGGTAATACACCGTACGTAATACCCCTTTATATTTAAATAAAATTGAATCGAACGTGTTATATAATTTAAAAGAATTGAAAATAAAAAGGAGAAAAATAAGTTGAAGGTTATTAGTTAATATAAAGATATCAATATTAACCTGAAAGCAACGTAATAACTGATTAATTACGCCTTTTTATACCGTTTTATAACTGAAAACCCTTACCGCCGATATAATAATAAAAATCCTAACCTTATACACTTCTTTACTATTTAAAATAGTTGCGTAAAGTAAGTTTTTTAAGGAATTATACCAAATACGGGGTAATCTGATACTTAATAAAAGGCTATTTGTAATACGTCGTATTACGAAAGGATACTAATACTACCACGAAGCTTAATCACGTAAATATTAATAAAACTAAGGTTAGATTTAGCCTTAAAAAAATCTATTGTTATTAGGATTGACGACGGTAAATATTGTTATTAACCTTATTATTTTTCATATCCTAAAATTCCCTACCCCTTTTCCCCTCTGTCCAAAAACATGAAAAACCTCAACGTTAACATTAACTTCTAGATGAACAAACTAATATAAATTAAAACCGGTCAAGATTTTTTACTTTAATTTAAATAAGGGGATTTTTGATTTTATTTTTAAAGGCTAAAAGCAATAGTATTAAACCTGAAAAAAGTGAAACTTCGTTAACTATATCGTAGATTTAACCATCCAATAACTTATAAGCTTTATAAAGTTTCAAAAGCAATTAATTATAAGAATATGAACCTACTAGTATTAAAGGAAGTTAAACGCCTTTATTACCACTTTTAAAAACACTTTCAAACCTCTTTAAAGTTTAAATTTACGTTAAAAAGACAATAACTTTAACTCGAGAATCTTCGTAAACGTATTTTAACTAAACGGAAAGTTGATACTATATGTTGTAAATTTTGCCACGGATTTTTACGACATTAAGTTCCTTAAAACCATTACGCAAAAGGAAACATAAAAGGCATTACGTATTTTGTAGATTAACATGTACCTTAACCTATTAAATATACTAATCTACGATACTAATACCAACTTTATTACGATAAAGTTGCAAATTAATATAAAGTTAATAGGAATTTAATAAAAATAGGTCACATTTAAAGTCTACTAAGGTATTAATAAGGTTCAAAAATTACATACATTCTTATAAAAGGCTAATAATATCTTTACATTGGAAATCAAAAGCTTTATAAACTAAAAGGCAGAGCTTTAAATAATAGTAAAAGGGTTTAATGATATCATTAGCTTTAATAAACTTATATTAACTTCAGTGATATTTATGACTTATTTACGTATAACAATAAATGTATCACTTTCGATAAGTACCTAAAACTATGCTATAATATATATCATAACCTTAAAAAAACTAAGGAAGGAATTGAAACGCCGCCAAATCAATAATACTCTTAATATAAAGAACAGAACTTTAATAACAAATGTACTTTTACTCCTTTTATAAAGTAAAGTTCTTATGTAACGCGAGATAAGCAAATGTGTTAAGCCGTACAAAATATTACATATTACTAACTTAAACGTAGTAGTTAAAATTATTAATAGATTTATAACTTTTCTAGTTATACAGGTTACACCGTACCAAAAACCCCCCAGGTACCCCAAGTTTAATAAAGATTCTAACGTCGATAACCTTCAAGCCGAACGAATTCGTCAATATAACCCTCCTAAGCCGATTGTTAATAAGTTAATGGAACGTCAGCGGTGTAGAGAACCATTTAAGAGGAGGATACACATTGAAAAGAAGGACAGCGATAAAAACTATAGGCATAGCAAAGTATATACAACGGCGTAGGTATCTTAAAAGGAAAAGTCTAATGGGAAACTTACCTTTAAGTTATATGCTGAAGGCATTATTAACATACTATGTAAGCCCTGTAAGGAAAGTAATTAAGTAGAAACTAACGGCCTTTTATTACGGGGGGTTATATAGTTTATGCCATTAACGTAATTTAAAGGTATCAAACTCATAAGACGAAAACTTTAACAAGTTAAATAAGTTGATTTAGTAGCAAATAAATCACGTAAAAGAGGAATTAATATGGTTTTTATAAATTTGATGAAATTGAAGTTAATAATCTTTACAGACAGGTTATTTGCTAATAATACTGATCTTATATAGTAAATCAGCTTCCTAATAATATTCGTTAATAAGGATAGGCCTAAAGGGTAATTTAGAATTATCAGAGACTTTGTATATTGGACATTTATTAAATGTAAGTGCGTAACCAGGAGTATATAAGCTTTAAAAGTTTATAGTATAATGGTAGACTTTGATATCAGAATGAAAATTAATAGCACATTGAGGATTATTATCAAATATCTAGGACTACTATCGATACCTATGGTAGTATATACAGATTTCCGAAGCCTTCATGAACGCTTATTAAAACTAGGCATAACCGATTAAAAACACCTAATAATAAACATAATAGCGTTATGAAAGATATATAAAGTTAGGGAAATCGATAAGTTCTGGTAAATTAGCGGCAAAGAGAACCTTACCGATATCATAATTAAAGACACATCTAATAGCGCCCTAAAAAGATATGTGGATAGTAATACGCTAATTATAAGAATCGAGGGAAACGTGGATCTCTCGGTACGTAACGTAAAGGAATAAGGTTGTCCTAGCAAACTAGAAGACCGCTAGGTCAATGGAAGTAATTTGAACTACTGGCAAAGGGTACATAAGTAGTAACGTATCTGATCTGCGCAGGTTCAGGGCGAAAGATCTGTATACGGAATTTGAGGAACGAAAGCCTCAGAAGGATGGAATAAAAAGGCCATAAGGGGCCGTAATTAAAGTCGATTTCAGTACAAATTAATTGGAATTAACAGGGGTCTGGTTTGTGGATTAAGGAGGGATTTTAAAGGTTGCCACCAATTGATGGCAAGCTACGCTAGCGTACAGGCACAAAACAAAAAGCTGCTAGGATTAGAATAACAGTCAATTGTAGTAAAGTTAAGTCAACTTTACTTATAGTAAAGTTGATTGTACGTACTGTAAATTGACTGTAGTTTATGAGATTTAAATACATTGCACTGCAAGTATAGTGCAGTAGGTGCAAACTTCAAAGTGTGGCATAGACTAAAGCGTTTGGCCATACAAATTAGTGTGCAAACCAGCTAGCGGTCTGCCAAATTTAGAACTTACACATTAATCAACAATATCAACGCAACACTAGTTACTTCGACCACAGTGATTCGAATCGACTTCATTGAAACGATAAAGGCCTACTGTTGGAATAGTATTACATGCAGTGCAGTAGGTAAACTTTATTTACAGTAAAGTTGACCGTACTGCAAGTGTATTTCTTTGTGTGGACTTACCGCATTGGGTGTAAGTCGAGTGCAGTATGCTACTCTTCACTCTAAGGTACGGGCCAAGTAATTAGCCATACAAATTACAGTGCAGACTGGCTAGCGGTTTGCCAAACCTAGAATAATACATCCATCATTTGACCACGTAATACTACTATTACTTCGACTAATCAAATCGATAACATTGCAACGTCTAAGGCCTACCAACATTGATCAGTATTTACCTGCTAAGTTAAGCACAGATAAGCTAAGTAAAAGAAGAATCTGCTTTCTGGTTACGCTTTACGGCTACGGCGGTTAAGGTAAAGGAAAGATTTTTGCGAAAAGCCTTTATTAATACTATGTTAGTTTCACAACGGCAGGAAAACAAAGAAGACTTTTGGGTTATATTAGTCTTATAACGGCAATCTAAAAGTTAGCGACGGTATCGCTATCGAAAACACCAAGAAATCTTTATTAATTCTTTTTAAAGAGGGTTGAGATTAACTGCTAAAGGTTTCAAACGACAAGTTGGTAAACGGTTAAGTTAGTACTATTACAGGTGCTATTACTTCAAAAACAACGAAGTCTTTACGCCAAATGACTACAATAAATAACCTTCGACTTTTACCACTATTAATAACCTCTGAACTTACCTTTTACACCAAACTTTGGCTTATACTTCACTTTTTTTACTTCTCACGTCATTTTAATCGTTAAGTTCGCTGCTTTAAGCGAAACACTAAGTTACGCCAGGAAAGCCACGTCACGAGACCTTATGCTAAGCCTCCAAGTCGCCAAGTTCTCATGCAACTTCACATCAAAATACTAAGTCTTTATACCTAAGATTACCAAGTACTTCATCGTTCTAAACCTTAAGATAATACTTACCCCAAAGAGTCAAAAGGGAATTAACGCCTTCGGAATTACCTTTACCAAATTTTACAACGAAAACCTTTAGACATTAAATGTTAACGGAAAATTAACGGAAAAACACCTTAACAACTTTATTAACTACTATATTGTCGAATATAACAATATTAAAGACCTTAACCATATCTTTAACAACTTTCGTAATCTTTTCGGCAACTAAACTATTAATATATGAAATTTAGTTTAAAAAGTGGTTAAATTAAAGGTTAATGTCGAATTTAAACGGTAAAGAGTTTATATATTATTGAAGGGTATTACGAAGTTAATATAAAAACTTATCTATTTAACCTAACTTTAAGATATTCTTTGAACCCCTAATCTTTAAAACTCTTAAAAATAAAAAAGCGTTAAAGGATTTCAATGCTTATATACACGTTTTGAAAGAACCTTAACTTACATTTTGCCAGGTAAAGCCTTTTTACTCGCAGGTGATAAGAAACCTATTAACCTTCTCGATAATTTAATATTATCATATAATAACGTGTAATACGGTTTTAACGATAGCAAAAAGATTAAAGCAGTGGTTATTAACGCGGCTAAAGGTATTAACGTTAACTTTTTATACTAGTTAATTAAATAAAATCGTTAGGCTTTTTAAAACCTTTAAAAATCTATCGATTGTTAGTATTGAAATCGTCAAATACCTTAAAACCCTTTTTTCTTTAAATTTGCCTACGTATATAAGCTGACTACAGGCCTTATTATAAGACTTTAACTATTGGGTTCGGCGACTGGCAATTACCCTTAACACCGTATTTCGAAACCTTTAAGATATAAGCTGTTAAAAAAATACCAACTAAATCTAGGATAATTATCGAGACCTTTTTCCAATACTTGTTAAAATGGTTAATATTAATTATAAGTCAATAACAGATTTCGTTAAAATTTAAAATAACATAAAAAAGTAATACGGAAAGCCTTATAATATTTTCTATATTAAGATAATACCTTTTTTTAATATCTGTAAGTAGATAGAGGTCTTACCTTTTGGTTTTCACTTACTATTCCCTGGAATCCTTATAAATTATGCCAAAGATTATTACCTAACTTTCCTGATGAACGTTACCACTTTTTGAGAGATTTATGATAATATAAAGGGATATTTCTAATACGACGTCTACCTTGCATAATACTATATAAACTGGGCTACTAGGCGGTAAATTACAATAATGACAAGGAAAAAAAAAGAGGAATTATTAATAAATGTTTTTGATTAAATGCTCAATAAGTTAATAATATGTTAAAAGGTAATGTTAAAGGCTTACTTTAGTAAAATTACATTACGAGAATAGGTACTGGTAGTTATTACGGGTGTTAATAAGTTCGAATACGACTTACAACGTTTAAATGCTACTTATAAAGGCTTTTTTAGCTAGTTAAATTCCTTGTTTATCACTGTAATAACACTTATACCAAACTCGCTTGGTATATATTCCTTAGCCAGTAACTTTTTTAACGTAAATAAGAAAACCCTTACGGTGGTTAATTACGTTGACCGTAAGTACGAGCGTTTATAATACCCAAGGTTAGGTTGATTAACCTCGGCCCTAAACTGGAGGCAAAACCTATGTTAGCGTTAATAAGATTAAGGCGGATTTGTTAACCATAAGTATTATCGTCGTAATAATGGTAAAAATTATTAGATTTATAGTAAGGCCGGCTATTAGTTAACTCATTACCCCTCTGTCGAAAGTAGCAATGGAAAAGTAATGTATTATGTTCAATACCCTATTATTTTGAAATGATATTGTTTGAATTAGATTACAAATGCTAAAAGCGATAAATTAACTAATGTTATTAACGTTCCTACCTAAATTAAATGATATAAAGATATTGTTTTTAATACTATAACTTAGTAATTAGTAGACTATATATTTTTATACCATTTAGGTGGTAAAAACCTTTACCTTTATTCTAATTATATATTTAACCCCTTTTATACCTTTAATCTTCGCGATCGTTACGCGGATAATACGTTTTAAGGTATTATATCAAATACTGGGGAGATAAGGTACTTAATAAGATGCTCTTCGTCGTATATAACATTACAAAAGAAAAGCATTACAATTACTAATATTAATCGTTACGATGTTGGTAAGGCTAAAGTTAACTTTAGCTCAGGCAAATAATTATCGTTACTGAGAATAACGGTAATTCGAATTGTCGAGAAAGCGATTACATTTTACATCCTTAAGTCTCCTACCCCTTTTTTACTTTGCTTAAAGGATATAAAAACTTTTGACGTTAATGTAAACGTTAATGTAAACTAATTAGTTAAAAACGGCTAAAGGTTTTCATTCGCCTTTAAATAAGTGTATTTATAGTTTTATTTTTAAGGCCTAGAAATAGTAGTATTAAACCTAACGGAACCGAAGATACGTTAATTACACCGGCGTTTTAACTACCCAGCTGCTAACAAACTATATAAAGTCTTAAAGTTCGTAAGGTATAACGATGTGGAATACTTTACCTTAAAATTTATTAAAAAGCTTTTCTTTTATTATTAAACGTATATCTAAACCCCCCAGAAATTTAAGTTTATACTAAAAAACGGTAAAAACTTTCATTGTAAAATATTTATCAATTTATTTTACTTAATTAATAAGTTTATTTTTCACGTCGTTAACTTAGTAACCTTCTTTCACAAAGCTAAATTTCCCAAGTCCTTTTCCATAAAGAATACGTGAAAAACGTTAAGGATATTATGGATTAACACGTACTTGGGTTTACCTAACGTTGTCGTCTACGATATTAGTACCAATTTTAGAGAAGCTGAGTTTTAGAAAAATATTAAAATAATAGGTATTTAATTTAAATAGGTACCTGTAAAGTTTTTTGGAGTATTGGAAATATTAAAAGATTATACGCCTTACTTCGCTGAACGTATATTATTTTTACATTAGAAATTAGGAGTTTTACGGATTCAGATGCACGCTTACAAATGGCAGTAAAGGATTTAAATAATATTGTAAGCTTTAACGGCCTAGTATTAACGTTATTGGTCTTTAAAGCGTACTTACGCCTAACGAGTGAATCTCTGCCCTTAATAAGTATTTAAAAAAATATTATAGCTTACAACAAAGTTTTAAAGTAACTGTAAAGGAAATCGACATGTTGCCAAATTAATAATGCCCTTAATACCAGAAACGAGCTTATAAAAATCGACGTACTTGCCATACCATTGTAAAGTGAAGTCCTCGTATGGTGGAAGCTGTGTGAATAGGAGGGGCTATATAAGATATTAAATATCTTAAATTTTAAAGTTATCATTAAAATTACTAATAATTCTATGTCTTTTCGAAATACTTAGCTTAAGCCTTATATTAAGGTTACTAACAATGAAGAAATTTAAATTAAACGAAGGAGTTAATATAAGCTTCCTCCACCTATTATCAATAAGTTAATAAAACGCCTTCAGCGTGAACGACTCCCTAAAAGGAGAAATGTTAAAGAAAAAGAATACACACTGGGTTGTATTTATAATACTACTTAGATAAATAAAAAAGAAAAGGATAATAAAGACTTGGTAGTAAAACTTAAGGTACAAGGGATTATTAAAACTTTTGGCAAACCTTTTAAAGAAAACGATAAGGTCGAAATCGATGGTTTATTAATTCGAAGTATAGTATAATTTGTATCGAAGGTAAACTTTAACCTTTAAAATTCGAATATTACGATCTTTAGGTCGAAGATTATATACGAGGTTAAGGGTAAAACTATGGGGCGGCCGTACGAAAAGTTACGAATAATTGTTCAAGAATACGACAATAAAGGTAAAGACTAGATCCTGACGTAGTCGCCAACCATTTAGAAAATAAACTAATACTTAGTAGTTATCTTGATAATAAATTTATTAATCAGGTTTAAAGGCAAATTTGTATCTAATGACCGTAACATTACATAAACCTATACATAATGAACATTGGACTTACAAAAGATGATACTACTAAAATTACCGTAAAAACTACGTGCCATTTACTTATTAAAACGGTAATACGATATATTGAACTATTGAATAAATTGGTTTAATCAGGTATTTACTGGTTCCTAACCTATTGATCGAACTTTAAGTCCTAGTTTACGATGAAAATTTTAATATACGATTTGTATTTATTGGTAACGTAAGAAAAGAACTTTGGTATAATAGGTATATAAACTAATAATACCCTTTTCATCGAAATAGCTGGCTTTATAATACTAAACAAGCAAACGATCTAGGATTTTAAGTTTTAAAATTGTAAACCGGTAACGACGTTAACGAAAAACAACCAATTTAACTTTAATAAATTGTTAATCCATATACTTGGTATTAATACCGGTTCAAACTTTCACAGAAAAAGCTTAAACGCTATTTTCGTTATAATTAACAAAATTAATAAAGTTAAGATTTAACGGTACTTCAAATAACGTATACGATATAGCTATATTATTACCATATATTAATCGGAAACTTCATACAATTTATCTATTACGGCATAAGTATAAATACTAACGGATAAAAACTTTAATTAATTAAATAAAAGGTTGAAATAATAGATGCAAAACCAAGACAGCAAAATTAATATAGTGTTAATCGACCTTTTAAAAGCTAAGTTAATTATCTTTACGGACGGGTTTTTCGCAAATAATATCAACTTATCTTTATAAATAGGCTTTTTAATAACTTTCGTTAACGAAAATAGGCTGTAAAATTAGTTTAATATTATAGGTAATCTAATTTACTAGATCTCCGTTAAATATAAAAGGATTATACAAAACGTGTTAACTTTAAAGGTTTACGTTATAATAGCGGGTTTTAACGTAGGTATAATGTTATAGAAAACACTTAACATTATTACTAAGTAGTTAAAGATTTCCTTTATTCCGGTGGTAATTTATACCGACTTAAGGAGTTTTTCCGAATACCTATTAAAGCTCGGAACTACAAACGAAAAGCGCCTGATAATCGACGTAATAGCACTTCGTAAAGCCTACAAAGAGAGGAAGATTAAGGAGTTCCAATAAATCGATGGAAAAGATAATCCTGTAAATGTTATAACAAAGGTTATGTTAAACAAAGCTTTGAAAAGATTTGTAAACAGTAATAAGTTGACTATACGTATTGAAAGCTACGTAAATAGGCCGCTCGAAAACCCCAAATCACGTGACCGCGGACAGGAATATGTTAACAAATTGGAAAACTTCTAAGGGATTAATAATAGCGATTTATTTAAATGATACAGTTAAACTTGCGAAGGGTTGTAGCAGAAAAACTTTTTGTAAGAGTTAAGGAGCTCGGACCTTAAAGCGGCGAAGCAACTAAGGCCAAATGGAGTCAATTTGTATGCAATTGGTTGTAATACAATATGGAAGTTAATTGGAATTAACAGGGGATACGAGGCCACGGTTTAATGCCAACCAGAAAAGATTAGTCAACCACACTAACGTACGTGTACAAACTAAAAAGTCGCCAGTATTAGAATAGTATTATATACAGTACAATAGGTTAAGTTTACTTATAGTAAAGCTGACCGTATTGCAAGTGTATTTCTTTGTGCGGACTTACTGCATTGGGTGTAAGTCGAGTGTAATACGCTGTTCTTCCCTTTAGGGTATGGGCCAAGTAATTAGCCATACAAATTACAGTGCAGACCGGCTAGCGGTCTGCCAAACCTAGAACAATACATCCACCATCTGACTACGCAATACTACCGTTACTTCGACCAATCGAATCTACAACATTGCAAAGTCTAAGGCCTACCAA
The DNA here is from genome assembly GCA_038502455.1 of Anisogramma anomala. Lineage (NCBI taxonomy): Eukaryota > Fungi > Ascomycota > Sordariomycetes > Diaporthales > Gnomoniaceae > Anisogramma > Anisogramma anomala. The sequence continues at coordinate 532,710 of JASMMZ010000005.1, read as the reverse complement.
CACCTACCAACAAAACTGTATAAAAAGTGGACAAAAGTTAAATAATAATAGATTTACAACTACTGAAAAAAGAGGCCGTTTCGAACTCTTATTTGTCACTCTTATAAAGATATATTACTAGATCTATTCGCGGTAAAAACACAAATTACTATTATAAATACCACCTTTCTTTTTCGAAATTTTTAATATACCTAGATTTCTGCGACCAATTTACTTTCGTCAGCCACTGCAGAATTGAACGAAGTAAAGTTATTCCAATGGATTTTCGCAATTCACCTTTCCATACTCAACGTTTTATAAATCGAATATTAAAGGAATTTAGACCTTTTCATCGTGTATTTATCGACGAGATCGTTATTTTTTTAATATGTTCAAAAAAAAAAATACCCTTTTTAATTAGAGGCAATATTTATACCTTTTGCTAACAAAGGCGTTGTTTTATCGCCGGAAAAATCTTACATTGACTTTTAATTAGTGGAACTTTTAGAATTTTAAGTAAACACCTTCGAACTTCCAACCATTCAAAACAGAACTTATAGTTTTCGATATCTTTCTTTTTCTCGTAATTTAAAAGTACTTGGGGGTAATAAGGTTTTTATAGCTAATAATAACTCATTACACTCAATTGTCAAGTTTACTTTAAAAACTCAAAAAATATTTGCTAGTATAAAAAAGAAAATAAAGATAGTTTAAAGTCAGTAATTAAAGAAAGAGACCATATTATACGTAATTTATATTTATTTATCCTACGTCTAAATAACAACAGTCTTTTAAGTTTACGCAAGCTCATTCGTACGAATAGCTTAAGTTATATTATAAAAATCCGGTACGCCAACTTTTTTTAAATTAACGAAAGTCTTAAACACGGATTCAGTATTATGTTTTTTTACCTTAAAAGGGACTATTTCTTACAACGAATATAACCTATTTCAGCAACTATTATCGAGTTCATAATATTTTTAAATCGTCGTCTAATTCGATCTGAATTTAATTATAGTCCTTTAAAATATAAAGTTACGTATTTTCTATAGGTATATAAACGCTTCTTAACAACTTTGATTAGTAACAGTTTACTAAGCATTGTTCTTACCGATTATAAAACTACTTGAAGCATTGTAAATTAAACTTTACTAAATACAATATCCATGGATAAAGCAAATCGACAACTAGTTAACTCGTTAATTTACCCCAATTTATACTTTTTAAATGTAGTTTATATTGGTAGGCCTTAGACATTGCAACGTTATCAATTAGATTGGTCTTCGAAGTAATAGTAGTATTACAGTATTTAGATGGTGTATGTATTGTTCTAGGTTTGACAGACCGCTAGCCGGTCTTCACTGTAATCTGTATGACCAATTGTTTGGCCCATGCCCTAGAGTGAAGTGCAGCGTACTGTACTCGACTTACACTCAATGCAGTAAGTCTACAAAGAAATACACTTTATTTGCAGTCTAGTATAGTCAACTTTACTATAAGTAAAGTTGATATACTACATTTCATGTAATAATATTACAAACTGACGGCTTTTTAGTTTGTGTACGTATGCCAGTATAGCTAACTAATTCTTTCTGTTTAGCATTAAATAGCGGCCTCATATCCCCTGTTAATTTCAATTGACTTTTATACTGGATTATACCTAATTTTATGTAAATTGCCCCCATTCTTAACCTTCATTTCTCTGAGGTCCGAGTTCATCAACTCCCACAAAAAAAATTTCGCCACAGACTTTTACAACTATTTACTTTAACCGTGCTACTCAAATAAATTACCATTATCAATCCCCTAGCTGTCTTCCAGTCTGCCAGTATATCTTTGTCTGCCGTAACGTGATTTGGGCTCTTTGGGCTGCCTGTTAACGTAGCCCTCGATGCGTATAGTCAGTCTGTTTCTATTCATAAACCTTTTTAATACCTTATTTAGTAATGTCTTCGTTATAGTGTCAGTATTATTGTTTTTGATATCGACCCTTTAGAATTTTTTAATCTTCCTCTCTTCGTAGGATTTACGAAGTACTATCACGTCAATCATTAGGCGTTTTTTGCTGGTAATTCCGAGTTTTAAAAGGTATTCAAAGAGGCTCCTTAAGTCGTTACAAATTACTACCGAGATAAAAGGAATCTTTAGTTGCCTGGTGATAAGGTTAAGGATTTTCTATAGTACTATGCCTATATTAAAGCCCTTCATTATATCGTAGACCTCCGATATTAATACGTTTCGTATAATCTTTTTACATTTAATAAAGGTTTAATAAATTAGACTGCCAATAATGCTAAACTGATCCCCCCGTTTGTCTTCGTTGATGAAGGTTATTAAAAAGCTGATTTGTAAAGACAAGTTGGTGTTATTTATGAAAGACATGTTTTTAAAGATTATTATTTTAGCCTTTAAAAGATCGATCAAAACTATATTAATTTCGTGTTTCAAATTTAGCATTTGCTACTCAAGCCTTTTATTTAACCGGTTAAAGTCCTTATTCGTTAGCTTTCATACTTATACGGCAACAGATAGGTTATAAGAAGCTTCCGGTTAACATAATGTAATAATATAACTGTTTAGAATACGCTATTTCAAGTACTGTTAAGTCTTAGCCTCATTACTCTTATTAATTATAGCTAAGATGACATCTTAATCCTTTTAGCAAAAACTAAGGCTGGTATTAATACCAAGTATACGAATTAACGATCTATTAAAGTTAAGTTGACTGCCTTCCGTCAACATTATTACCGGCTTATAATTTTAAAACTTAGAGTTTTTAATTGCTTTCTATTCCAATACCATAAAACCATCTATTATAACAAAAAGGGTATCGTCAGTTTATATACCCATTACACTAAAGTCACTTACGTTACCAGCAAACATGGATCGTATATTGAAAACTTTATTGCTAGCCGTAATTTCAAGTACAATTAGTAGGTTAAAAACTAGTAAACACCTAATATAGCTAGTCCGTATAATAGCTTAATAAAAGTATTACTCTGCCTAAAAATATATAACGCGGAGTTCTTATGAAAATTTTAGCAATACGATTAGTTATAAATCCGTTACTAATTGCATATAAGCTTACGTTATATTACGTCCATTAAAAGTAAACTTGTTTTTAGTCTTAATTAACAAACTTGTTACTAAAACAAGTATTAATCGTTAGTTAATCTTTTAAATCGTTGGCGACTGTGTAAGGATTTAGTCTTTACCTTTGTTACTGTATCCTTAATCTATTAAGCGTAATTTTTTGTATGGCTGCCCCATAGTCCTTCCTTTAACCTTATATATAATCCTTGATTTTAAAATCGAAATATTCAGGTTTCAAAGGTTAAGATCGGTTTTCGGTATAGATTGTATAACCCCTCGAGTTTGTAAGCCGTTAATTTCTAATTTATTACTTTAGTTCAAGAGTTTGCCAGAGGTTTTAATTATCCCTTACATTCGGAGCTTTAGTGTTAGGTTTTCTTTTATCCTTTTCTTTTCTACTTACCCAAGCAGTATTTTAAATACAGCTCGGTATGTATTTCTCCTTTTTATCATTCTTTTTTTTTCAGGTTGTCCGCGTCAACAGCGTTCTATCAGTTTGTCGATAATGGGTAAAGGAGGTTCGTATTAATTCGGTCGCTTAACTTAATGAGGTTAAAGGTCTTTATATTTCATAACCCTAATATAAGGATTAACATAAGTGGTTCGGAAAGGTATAGAGCTGTTAACAATTTTAACAATTACTTCGGAGTTTATAATACTTAATATTTTATATGGGCCTTCCCATTTGCCCGGCTCCCGCCACACGAAGACTTTACTTTGCAACGGCAAAGCAAATACATCGATTGTTAAAGGGCCGTTTTGGTGTTAAAGGCGTTATTAATCTGGCGGCGTGCCGATTCTCTTTATAATTCTTTTAAAGTTTTGCTATAAGTCATAGCACGTTTTTAAGAATTTGTTGAGGGCGGAGATTCACTCCTTGGGTGTGGGTACGTTCCGAAAACCAACAGTATTAGCACTAAGTCTTTAGGGCCCATAATATCGTTAAAAACTTTCACTATTATTTATAAACGTGCTTCCGAATCCATAATGGTTCTAATTTTCAACATAAACATATTATACGCTTGGCGAAGTAAGGCGTATACTCTTTTAACATTTATAATACTCCAATAGGCTTTTACAGGTACTTTTTTATATTAGATACCTATTATCTTGGTATATTTTTGAAATTACACCGCAGAAAAGTTTATACCGGTATTATAAACGACTTCGTCAGGTGGACTCAAGTACGTATTAATTCACAAAATCTTTAACATTTCCCATATATTCTTTATCGAAAGGTACTTTGAAAACTTAGCCCTATAAAAAGAGAGTACGGAAAAAACGACATAAAGAACAGGCCTATTGTCTACGTAAAATATATTAATAAAGATCTCGTAATTAAAATCTTTATCGTTTTTTAGTATGAACTTAAATCTCCAAGAGGCTTGGGAATACGTTTGGCTGTAGTGAAAAAACTTTTTAATAGCTTTTAAAATAAAGTATTCTATATCATTATACCTTGAAGACTTCAGAATTTTATATAAGCTATTAATGGCTAGATAGTTGAAGCGGCGGTATAGTTAACATATCTCCGGCTTCGTCAAGTATAATACTACTACTTCCGGGCCTTAAAGATAAAACTATTAGTGCCTCTACTTAAGGGCGAGTAAAAACCTTTAGTAGTTTTTAACTAGCTCGTCCACGTTATCGTTAACGTTGACACCGAGTATTTTCATGTCTTTTAAACAAAATAGAAAAGAGTTAGAGGATTACAAGATATAGAATATGATCGCTTTCATAACAGTTTAAACTACCGTTATCATTAGTAACAATAGTTTTTCGCCTGATTCGAAACCAACTTTGACTTTATTAGCATCGTAACGGTTAATCTTAGTGGCTGTAATTCTTTCCCTCCACAACGCCACATATTACTAATAGTCTCCTGTTAAGTACCTTGCTTCCCCTATATCTGGAATAATACCCTAAAACGTGTGGTCCGTATAACTATCTTGATAGTTAATGATTTATAAAGGGTTAGTGGCTTAATTAAGGTAAAGGTAAGAGGTTTTACTACTCAAACGATAAAGGAAGACGTAGTTGGCTAGGTATTAAACCCTATCAAAAACAGTATTTTTGTATCACTTAATATGCTTAAAGGCGTTAGCGACATCAATTGATTCATCGCCTTTAAAATCCGCGATTTAATCCAAGTAGTTGTATTTAAAATCAGTAGGGTATTAAGCGTGGTATATTACTTCCCCATTGTTACGTTCGGCAAATAGGTACCGAGTTAACTAATAACTAGACTTTTTACAAATTCATCATCTTTTTCCACTATTACGATGATATTGTTGGCGGTTAATAGGTCCGTCTAAAGCTTAGCCTTATTAGTATTAACGTGGTTATTACCTTTAATCTAAAGCCGAGGTCGATAGGTCAAACCTTAGGTGTTATAAACGCCCGTACTTACGGTTGACGTAATTAACCACCATAAGGTCTTCTTTACTTACGTTAATGAAATTTCTAGCTTGGGAGTACATACCAAGTGAGTTTGGTATACGCATTATTACTGTGGCAAACTAGGACCGTAACTGGCTAAAAAAGCATTTGTAGGTGTTATTTAGGCGTTATAAGGCGTATTCGAATTCTTTAATACCCATAATTAATACCCGTACCTATTCGCGAAGTATAGCTTCTCCAACGTAGGCTTTCCCCATTACTTTCTGGTACAATATAAACTTATTAAACATTTAATTAAGGACGTCCATTGGTATTTCCTCCTATTTTTTCTTTACTACTATTGTAATTTAACTCGTATTAGCCTAGTATATATGGTATTACATAAGGTAAACGTCGTGTTGGAAGTGGTCTTTTATGCTATCGTAGATTTCATAAAATATAATTACTTAAGTTAGGAAACTTAAGTAGTAATCCTTGGTGTGCTCTGTAAGGATTCCGGAAAACAACAAGTTAAAACTAGAAAGAAGAACTTCTATCCACTTGTAAATATTCAAAAAGGATATTATCTTAATATCGAGAAGGTTACAAGGCTTTCCATTATATTTATTTGTATTATCCCAAATATTAGTAAAGTCCATAAAGAATTTATAATTAATGTTACCCATTTTGACAGGTTTTAAAAAAAGATCGTGATAATCGTCCCAACCGTAAGTAATGTTTCCTGGTAGTTTAAGCTCTAATGGTTTCGAAGTACGGTATTATGGGTAATTGCCAGTCGCTTAACCCGAAGGGTAAAGTCTTGCAGTATGACTCATAGTAGGCTTTTACATGTAGGCTTACGTAAATGGGAAGGGTTTTAAGGGGGTTGGCGACTGAATTGCTAAGGGTTGATAGGTACTTGAAGGTTTTGGAAGGCCTGACAATCTTTCTTAATTAAATTGTGTAAAGCGCTAACATCAATAACTTTGGTCACGTTACCAGTTGTTGCTTTACATACCCTACATACTCCACTTTATTACTTTAAGGTACTAAAATACCGAGAAAATTAACAGGTTCCTTATTGCTAGCGCGTAAAAAGGCTTAACTTAGCTGAGAAAGGTAAAGGAGAGGTCTTCTGGATCGCGTATAAGGGCGGTAATATTTTGTAACATCCTTTTCATTTACGCGAGTTTTTTAAAGGCGTTTCAAAAGCTATCCTAGGTCGAAAAGTTCTTACGCTAGCTTTATAATACCCTTTAGTGGTATATAGACTCATTACCGTTTAAGTTCCGCCTTAACCCTTAACTTAACCCCTTTTTAAATTAAAGTCTATATATTAATAATCCAGTTGTTAAAAAGTTTGTAAAAGTTTCTAAAAACGTAGTTAAGGTCTTTAGTATTACTGTACTTAACGATATAATAGCCGACGAAATTGGTAAGGTGTTTTTCCGTTAACTTTTCGTTAAACATCTTATCCCTAGAGGTTTTCGTTGTAAAAATTCGTAAAAAAGGTACCTAAGGCGTCAATCCCTTTCTAAATCTCTTTAGTAGATGCCGTCTTAAGGTTAAAAGCGATGGATAACTTAATAGAGCGTGTAGGGCGAGGAACTTGGTGATTTTAGACGTAGAAACTTGGTGTTTTGGCGTAAAGTCGCGTGGGAAATTGGCAACTTAGTAACTTAGCAACTTGGCATAAAGTTGTGCAACGTGTCTTTCTTGACGCGACTTGGTTTTTTCGCTTAAAACAGCAAAATTAACGATTGGCGTGGCTTAGGAAATAAAAGGAGTAAAACAAGGAAAATATTTGGTGTAAAGAGTAAGGTCAGAGATTATTATTGGTGGTAAAGTGCGAAAGTCATTTATTGTAGGCTGTGAGACTTAGTCGTTTTTTCAAATTGATAACACCCGCAGTAATAACAACTTAGCCGTTTGCCAAGTTTTCGAACTTTAAGACTTCTGACAGTCAATCTCAACGTTTTTCTTTAAGAAGGATCTGGTAAATATTTCTTGGTGTTTTCAATAGCAATACCGTCACTAACTTCTATATTGCCGTTGTAAGACTAACACAACCAAAAAGTCTTCTTTATTTTCCTGCTGTTATAAGAATGATACATTACTAATAGAAGTCTTTCGAAAAAATATTTCCTCTACCCTAACCACTGTAGCCGTAAAGTGTAATCGAAAATTAAAATTTTCTTCTACCAAGCCAATCTGTGCTTAACTTAATAAGCACTAATTAGTGTTGATAGGAGTTAAACGTCGCAACATTGTCGATTCAATTAGTTTTCGAAGTAATAGTAGTATTACAGTAGTCAGATAGTAGATGTATTATTATAGGTTTAGTAGACCGCTAGTCGGTCTGCACTGTAATTTGTATGGCCAATTACTTGACCCGTATCCTAAAGTGAAATTCAGCGTACTGCACTCGACTTACACTTAATGCGGTAAGTCTACAAAGCAATACAGTTAACTTGTAGTCTAGTATAGTCAACTTTATTGTAATTAAAGTTGACCTACTGCACTTTATGTAATATTATTCCAACAGTTTATTTATTAAAACGCCTTAATTTGGTACCAGATACCTTTAGTCGTTTGCCTTTTAACGATGACTAACAACCTTATAAGACTGATGTACTGGTATTGAATCAAATCTTTAATAACTTGCCGATGATAAATCATCAGATATGTTTCAGGCTAGTTCCTGGCTAGTATTACCAGGGATTTAATCCTGGTAGTTCTACACGTTCCTACGATACTTTAGAGTAGGGAGAAAGCTACTTGGAGACACGCTTCCACACGTTACATGACTGGAGAGGGGGTTACACCATCTTAGCTTCATAGACGCTCCCTAACAGTGACTTTTTTTCCCTTTTTTAATCGAGGTTTATAGACAAAATCTGACTACCTTAAGCGATAGTTTCGGCCTTAGTCCCTTTACATATAAACCTCGATTTTTTTTTCGACGGTTTATTAGTTGATTTTTAGCAGCTATAAATTAAAGCTATATTTTCATCTTTTGACCTACCGAATCTAAACCCTTAGGTCCTAAATAAATTCCTTAACGCGCGCATTGAAGAGTAGCTTCAAAGCGTCTTGATGGCTTAGTATGATTACCTTACGTTTTAATATGAACTCTTTACTGATGCTTTATATACAAAACTTATTAAGCGGAATTAAGCCGTTTGAAAGTACGTTTTACCCTTAAAATAATAGAATACCAAAGCGCTAAACGCTTTAACGATTATAATCCAACAACTTAAAGTTACTGGTACATTTACGCCTTCGGGTTTTTTCCCTTAAAGGCTTCTCTCCACGTATATTATTAAAGACGCTTCTGCTATACCGCTCCCTACCTGAAAGCGCGCTAACTTCCTAAATAAAGACAACTTCAACTCCTTCAAATTCGATTACGATATTAGCACCCCTTTCGACGGTTGTTAACAACTTAAACGTAAACCTTTTAACTATCCGATTAAGTTTTCGGTATTGAGTTACGATTTTCGGTATAAAAGACTATGATAATACGTAAATTGCATCGAAATCAGAAATTTATCGATATAAAAAAATTACTTTTACACTATTTTCCAATGGTTTGAAGGCTCCACAAAAACTATTATAAAAAGTTATTATGCCCACGAAGGCAACGGCGGCATCAACGACTCCGACACCTATATAACTATACTTCGTGCCTATTACTACGATCCTAACGCGGCTAAAATAGCTATTACCCAGTTTACGAATATAAAGTAGAAAGTTCGTAAACGATTTTACGGATTTTTAACGTTTTGAAAACTCTATTCGCAAAAGCTCACAGTATAGCCTGAAAATCCGCCGCTAAACTTGTTATCTTAAAAATAGCTATTAACAATATGCTTACCAATATGTTATTCTCCCTCTATATACCTATGGCCTATAATACATAGGTCGCCCGCGTTTATATCATTAATGGACACCTTTATAATTTCCGTATTAGTTATGGTGATCCTAATATTATTATTGTCAGAGTCGTTTCCCATAATGGGAATAATAGTAGTAACACTCTCATTCGGAATAGCTAGAGCGATATTATTATAACTGTCGTAAATGCCTCTCAAGTCGTTTTTAAACGACGCACCATCTAGATTAATCACTCGAAACTTTCCCGCCATAAAGACGGATTGTATTTACGTTATGATGCGGATGGCCACCATATCTGTATCTGCTTATAAGACTTGGTGTAGCGCTCGAACGGCTTCAACGCCAAAGACGTTATAAAAATCCATTTTACTTTGGCCGAGAAATTTATTAACCTTAAGGAAGAAAAAACGTAACTCTTATATATAGTCGCGTAAAAATATTAACATAATTTTAATTCGACTTGGTAGCCCTGTCTCAACTATTAAATAACTTACCGTTTATAATAAATTTACTTTATGATTTTATTCATTTCATTTACATTTTAATAAATATAAATTATAAATATTAAAACGTTATAAGTAAGCAGTTTGATAGTTGTTTAAAGTTACCGCGCTTTTTTATTCCTTTACGACAACTCGACGAAGTTATGTATTACGCGTTCGGTTCTCCCCTTCGACTTACTTCCTTCGTAATATTTTTGAATATCGACGTCGATAAATACCGCCACCGAATATAAGTCTGTATTGTCCCCTCCTTACAATATGACGTTATGTTGAATAAACCCTAAATGAAATACTAATAAGTGACCTACGATATTATAAAGTATATATTACTTTTAAAACAAGCCGAAAATTATCGCGTTTTAAAGCGGGGGTTCTCGTCTATTTAAAAAGCATTGAAGGAGGTCAACATCGTTATATTTTACGCTATTGTACGACAAGCCCGTAAAAACCGAGCTGCTATTACGTAAATCATCGCCGTTTCCCTTAAAAATATTAATAAAACATTCGCTCCGAAACCACTCGTCTTTATTTACAACAAAATCCCCGTTAACCTTAAGGAATTTGCCCCTTTATTCGACAAAGCCCTTAGCGACAAACTTCCCTCTTACCGCTTTAAAGCGGATTACGAAATCTTTTTTCGTATTGATAACTAAGGCTAATTTTTGGAAGTACCGTGGAGTCTTTTGTATAGTATATCATATAAAGAGCTTTTTATATTACGTAAAACGTTAACCAAACTATTTAATTAAAGTTATATTCGAATAAATAGCTTTTCAATGGGCGCCCTACTACTTTTCGTTAAAAAACCTAAAAAAGAGTTACGATTTTATATTAATTACCATCGGGTTAATACCATGACGAAGGTAAATAATTACTCGATTTTCTTTATTAAAAACACGTTTACAAATATTTCGTAAACTAAGTAATTTACAAAGTTAAATATTAAAACTACTTTTTATAAACTTCGCATTAAAAAGGGAAACGAATGAAAAAACTTCATTTTATATATATTTCGGACTTTTTAAGTAGTTTATTTTTCTCTTCTGTTTTTTTTAACATTTTTATTACCTTGTAACTGTATATTTATAATTTGTTACGCTCAATTTTTTTTTAGTTTACCTCGAAAATATCCTCGTTTACTTTAACGGTATTTTAGACGACTATATAACTAAAGTTAAGTAAATCCTTAACGTTTTAAACTTTGCGAAACTTAACCTAAATATTTTCAAATACGAATACGACATTTAAAATATTAAATACTTAAAATTTGTTATCGAAGTTTGCGTCTATATACGTATAATGTTAAAGAAGCTACCCTTTATTCGGCAATAGGCAACTTTTACAACGGTTTTAAAAGTATGAGGCTTCCTTAATTTCGTAAATTTTTATCTTCATTTTTTTTACGATTACTCAACGATTATCAGACTATTAGTTCAGATAATCTGTAAAGGTACCTTATTTTATTAGGGGCCTGAGGAAAAGACTGTTTTCGAATAGCTTAAATTTAGCCTTTTCTCCGAATTCGTATTCGTTTAATAGGATCATAACCGCGATACCTTTCTCGAAGCCGAATATTTTAACTAGGCCCTAAGAGGCTACCGACTTCAATATGACTAACAATGTAACTTACGCTTAGTAATATATTACTTCCGTCGCCTATCATCCAATAAATATAATTACAAAATGCATGATAAAAAGCTATTTGGAATTATACGTGATTTGAAAGTATAGAATGCGAAGCTTCAGGGTATGGCGTGCTCGTTCAAAATTCTAACAAATTACAAAAACTTAAAATATTTATAACTATATGGAGGATTTTCGAACGACAATTCCGCTAATTTAAACGGTTTTCGTAATTCCGTTTTCGGTTATTATATAATAAAATAATAGATTATACGCAACCTAATATTTTATTACGATGAGACCAAGATATTTTCAAAGGCTTTTCGGATTCACGTTATTTAAACCGAAAATTCCAATTATTACATCCCGAATAATCCGCTCCCGAGTCGCTTCCAAGTATGTATATCTTTCGATTAACTGTCGTCGGCGAATTAATTCTGGAAACCCGTAAACTTTTTACCAACGTCGATCTTTAAAGATATTAAAATGTCTTTATTACATGCCATATTACCTACCTTTGACTAATACGTACGGTATATATAGGTAACCGATATTTTTAATAAATATTTGTATCAACAACGACCGTATGTTAAAGGTTTCAATTTCGAAATGTTTAATAAACGATAACGGAGTTTTACGATTTTGCGACCGTATTAAGATATTCATTTACAAGTCGTTTACTACCGCGTTAATTTAAATTATCTACGATTTACTTTTTACTGACTACCTAAATCGCAACGATATTATCGTCATTTTTTCTAAAAAGTATTTTTAGTCAGGCTTATATCGTACGGTCCGCCGGTTTTTCCGTAACTAAGACGTTTATAGCCGTATAACCTATTAGAAACACCATCAAAAGGACCTTTTAAACCACTTTTAATTTCCGAACAGCTTTAAAACAAACTTTCTATCGACTTTATAAATAATTCGCCCTAGGAATACGCTAATAACCTATGTTACCTTATAATTATCACGGACCGTTTAAATAAGGTCGTTACCCCCTAAATCATAATTATTATAAACGTTGAGGTTTATGCAAAGCGGTTTTTAAGTTGTTATTAATGATTTTATGGTTTTATACGTACTTCTATTAACAATCATGAACTAAATTAGACTAATAGGTTTTAAAAACGACTTTATAACTTAACTGGGGTAGATTAACATTTAAATACTACCTTTTATTCCGAAACTGACAACGCAACCAAATGCGTAGATTAGGAAGTCTTTAAGTATTTACATTTATTCGTTTTTTCCATATAATTCTACAAAAACCGTTTATTACTCGGCTATCAATTAGTACTAAATAATAAAGATATAACTATTGGAATAGTATTATATACAATACAGTAGGTCAACCTTTACTGTAAGTAAAGTTAACTGTACTGCAAGTTGAGTGTATTGCTTTGTATAGACTTACCGCATTGGATATAAGTTGAGTACAATATAATGCACTTCACTCTATAGCACGGGCCAAGCAATTGTTCATACAAATTACAGTGCAAACTGGTTAGTGGTTTGCCAAACCTAAAATAATACATCCACTATCTGACTATGCAATACTACTATTACTCCGACCAATCTAATCGACAACATTGTAATGTATAAGGTTTACCAATACTGATCAGTGCTTGCCTGTAAGGTTAAGTATAGATAAGCTAAGTAGAAGAAGAAACTACTTCCTAGTTACGCTCTAAGTCAAACGACCGCTAGGATAAAGGAAAGATTTTTATGAAGGGTCTCTATTGGTACTGCTACAGTCTTCCAACAGCAGGAAAATAGAGAAAACTTCTGGGTTACATTAGTCTTCCAACGGAAATCTAAAAGTTAGCGACGGTATCGCTATCAAAAACACCAAGAAATCTTTATTAATCCTTTTTAAAGGCGTTGATATTGACTTTTAGAAGGCTTAAAGTTCGGCAAGTTAGAAAACAGCTAAGTTAGTACTACTACGGGTATTACTTCTATAAAAACGACTAAGTTCCTACTCCAAAACAATAAACAACCTTCGATCTTTACCACTACCAACAACCTCTGACTTTACTCTTTACATAAAACTTTTGACTATACTTTACTCTTTTTACTCCTTACGACACTTTAATCGTTAAGTTCGTTATTATTAGCGAAAACACCAAGTTATACCGAGAAAGCCACGTCACGCGACTCTACGCTAAAACACCAAGTCTCTACGACTAAGATTACCAAGTCTCTCGTCCTATACGCCTGCCAATATGTCTGCCGCCAGCGCGTAATTTAAAGCTATTACCGACTTTTCCTAAAAAGAAGTAATTGAAAACCTCGGATTAGTTTTTATTAACTAATACAACTATGAGCTCTGAATTAAAGATGTTAATGAAACCTCTACTAAAGCTTACCTAACTAACTACATTGGCTAGTACATCTTCGAAACTGATGTCAGGGAAGAGTTTGGTAGCGGCGCTCGTGCTTTCCAAGACTTTCGCGAGTTTTTAAATCACTGAAATCCTAATATATAGAAAATGATTCAGTGTACGGTTAATGCCAAGTTGAAAAAGGAAGTCATATACCGTAGCATTTATATTCCTAATAAGATACCAATAGGACTGGTATAGTTTTTCTATAAATTGGCCTAATAGGAAAATTAACCTTAAGATCTTAATCTTTAAGGCACTTAGGGAAAAGAAAAAGGCGTTGAAGAATCCTAACATCCACATATACGTTTTAGAGAACCCCTAACCTACCCTTAGTTAAGTTAAGCTTTTTTACGCGTTGGAAATAAGAAATCTATTAACTTATTCGGCAATTTAGTACTATTATATAACAATGTAGAGTACGCCCTTAGCAGCGGAAGAATACGTAAAGCAAAGGCTATTAACGCGGCTAAAGGTATTAACGTTAACGCTTCACATCAGTTAATTAAGTAAAATCATCAATCCTTCTAAAACCCTTAAATACCCATCGACTCTTAGTATTATAATCGTTAAGCACTTTAAAAACCTTTCTCCTTTAGATTCTTTTTCTCACGCGAACCTATTATAGATCTTATTATAGGACTTTACCCTTCAGTCTAAACTACTGGGAATTATCCCTAATACTATATTTCGAAAGCCATAAAACTTAAATTAACAGGAAACATTATTTAATACTAGGATAACCATCGCAACCTTCTTTTAAAACCTGTTAAAATAGTTAACATTAATTACAAACTTGTAAGGGATTTTACTAAGATCTGAAATAATATAAAAAAGTATAATGGAAAGCCCTATAATTTTATCGATATTAAAATATAATATTTCCTAAATATTTGCAAGTAAATGGAGGTTTTACCTTTTGGTTTTTACCTAATGTTTCCTGGAATCCTTATAGATTACGCCAAAGACTATTATATAACCTCTTTAACGAGCACCACCACATTTCGCAAGATTTACGATGACATAAAGGGCTACTTCGAATACGACGTCCACCTTACGTAATACTATACATATTAGGCTATCACAAGGTGAACTATAATAATATTAAAGAAGAAAGAGGAGGAATTACTAATAAATGTTTTTAATTAAATTCTTAACAAGCTGATAATGTGTTAAAAAGTAATGGAGAAAGCCTATGTTGGCAAAGCTACATTTTCCGAGTAGGTACAGATAGTTGTTATAAGTATTAGTAAGGTCGAATACGCCCTATAACGCCCAAATACCACCTGTAAAGGCTTTTTTAGCTAGTTACGTTTTTTGTTTACCACCTTAATAGTACGTATACCAAATTCGTTCGGTATATATTCTTAAGTCGGTAGCTTTTTTAACGTAGGTAAGAAAGACCTTACAGTGGTTAATTATATCAACCGCAAATATAGGCGCTCATAACGCCCAAAGTTAGACCTTTCGACCTCGGCCTTAAATTCATGGCAGTATTTACGTTAACTCCAATAAAATTTAGGCGGATATGTTAACTATAAACATTATCGTCGTAATATTAGTATCAAATGTTAGATTTGTAGTAAAGCTGTTTATTAGTCAATTTGGCATCCCTTTATTGAACGTAACAATAAGAAAATAGCGTATTACGTTTAGTATCTTATTACTTTGGAATAAAATTACTTAGATTAAATCGCAAACATTAAAGACGATAAGCCAATTAACGTTATTACCGCTTTTAAACAGATTAAGTAATACGAAGATACTACTTTCAATATTGCGGTCTAACAACTAGCCGATTATAGCTTTTTGTACCGTTTAGGTGGTAAAAACCCTTTCTTTTGCCCTAACTATACCCTTAATCCCTTATATACCTTTGATTTTCGCGATCGGTAAGTAAATCACACGTTTTAAGGTATTATGCTAGATACTGGTGTGGTAATATACTTAATAGAAGGCTATTTATAATACGTAACATTACAGAGGGAAAGTATTACAGTTACTAAAATTAATTGTTACGATGCTAATAAAGCTAAAGTTAGCTTTAACTTAGTCGAATAATTATCGTTACTAGAGATAATAGTAATTTAAACTGTTTTAAAAGCGATTACGTTTTATATCTTTAAGTTCTTTGCCCCTTTTCTACTCTATTTAAAGGATATGGAGACTTTTAGCGTTAAAATCAATGTTAATATAGACGAATTGATTAAGAATGGCTAAAGGTTTTTACTTGACTTTAAGTAAGGGTACTTATAGTTTTACCTTCAAGGCCTTGAAAAAGTGGTGTTAAACTTGACGAAACCAGAAATGTGTTAATTATACCGGCGTTTTGACCATTTAGTTATGAATAAGTTATATAAAGTTTGAAAGTCTATAGGATATAACGAGATTAAATACTTTACCCTTAAAGTTTTTAAAAGGTTATGCAACTACTATCAAACGTATGTCTAAACCCCCCGAAAATTTAAGTTTATATTAAAAGATGATATGAACTTTAATTATAAGATTTTAATTAATGTGTTTCATTTAGATAGTAACCTCTTTTTACGGGGCTCAGGTTTTGAAGTCCCTTTCGATAAAGGATACGTGGGAAACTTTAAGCATGTTGTGAATTGATACGTACTTAGGTTTACCCAACGTCATTATTTACGATATTGGTATTAACTTTACGGCGATGAAGTTTTAGGAAAATATTAGGATAATAGGTGTTTAGTATATATATGTACCTATAAAAGCCTATTAGAGTATCAGAAAGATTAAAAAGGTATACGCCTTACTTCTTCAAACGTATAACATCTTTATGTTGAAGATTAGAAACTTTACTGATTCGAAGGCACATTTACAAATAGTAGTAAAAGGCCTTAATGACACCGTGAGCCCTGATGGATTAGTGCCAACTTTCCTAATATTTGGAGCATACCTATGCTTAAAGAATAAATCTTCGCCTTTAGTAAGTACTTAAAAACGTGTTATGACATACAGTAAAGCTTTGAAGAAACTACGAATAGAATCATCACGTCGTCAAATTAATAACGTCCTTAATACCAAGAACGGTCTTTTAACAATCGAAGTACTTGCTTTATCGTTGTAAAGTAAAGTCCTCGTGTAGCGAGAGTTAGGCAAATGGGAAAGGCTATATAAGATATTAAATATTATAAACTTTAAAATAGTTGTTGAAACTACTAAAAGTGGTGTACCTTTTCGAATTACCTAAGTTAAGCCCTATATTAGGAGTATTAAAGATAAAGACCTTTAAGCCTCCTAATCAAAGCGACCGAGCTAATACGAATCTCCTTTAACTGTTGTTAATAAGTTGATAGAATGCTGCCGACGCCGGCAACCCCTAAAAAAGAAAGGAAAGGTTGAGAAGAAGGAATATATACCGGGCCGCATTTATAATGCTACTTAGGTAAATAGGAAAAAGAAGGATAATGAAGACTTAGTAATAAAACTTAAGGTATAAGAGATTATTAAAATTGCCGGAAAACTCTTTAAAAAAAGTAACTAGAGTGAAATCAACGATTTACTAATTCGAATTATTATATAATTTATATGGAAAACCGACTTTAACCTTTAAAACCTAAATGTTACGATATTTAAGTCGAGGATTATTTACGAGGTTGAGGGTAAAACTACGAGGCTGCCCTATGAAAAGTTACAATTAATCGCTTAGGGATATGAAGATAAGGTAAAGACTGGATCCTTATATAATCGCCAACGATTTAGAAAATTATTTAGCGTTTAGTAATTTATTTATGAATAAGTTTAATAATTAAAGTTAAAAGTAAATTTATACCTAATCATTGTGATATTAAATAGGTGTATATATAATTAAAAACGTATTTATAAAGGAATATGCTATTGAAATTACCGTAGGACCTACGTGTTATCTACCCTTTAAAACGGTAATGCGGTATATTAAATTACTATATGGGTTAATTAAAACGGATATTTACTGGTTTTTAACTTATCAGTTGTACTTTAAATCCAGTTTAACGATAAAGTTGTTAATATACAATCCGTATTTACTAGTAACGTAAAAAAGGACTTCGGTATAGTAGGTATGTAAATTAACGATACCGTCTTCGTCGAAAGGGCTGGCTTTATAATATTGTAATAGTAAGCGATCGAGGACTTTAAGTTTTGGAATTATTAGCTGGTAACGACGCTAATGGAAAGTAATCAACGTAACTTTAATGAATAGTTAACCCATATACTTAATATTAACGCCAGTATAAGTTTTCACTAAAAAGGCTAGAACGTTATCCTTACTACAATCGATAAGACTAATAAAGCCAAGGTTTAATAGAACTTGGAACAGCGTATACAAGGTAGTTATATTACCACCATATGCTAACCGGAGGCCTTTTACAATTTATCCATTATGGTACAAGTATAAATACCAACGGATAAAAACTTTGATTGGCTAAATAAGAGATTAAAGTGGAAGATACGGAACTTAGACCATGGAATTAATATGGTATTAATCGATCTATTAAAGGCTAAGTTGATAATATTTACGGATGGGTTTTTTATAAACAATAGCGACCTGTCTTTACAGATCAGCTTTTTAATAACCTTCGTTAACAAAAATGAGCAAGAAAATGAGTTTAGTATTATCGGTAATCTAATTTACTAGTCCTCTGTTGAATGTAATAAAATTATATGAAGCGTATTGGTATTAGAAGGTTATAGTATAATAACGGGCTTTAATGTAGGTATAATATTATAGAAGACCCTTAATATTATTACTAAGCAGTTACTGGTTCCTCCTATCCCGGTAGTAATTTGTATCGACCTAAAGAGCCTTTTTAAATACCTTTTAAAACTCGGGACCACTAGTAAAAAACACCTAATAATCGACGTAATAATGTTTTGCGAAGTTTTCAAAGGAAGGTAAATTAAGGAATTCCGATGGATTAATGGCAAAAACAACCCCACCGACGCTATAATGAAGGAATTACCAAATAAAGTCTTGTAAAGGTTTGTAAATAGTAATAAGCTAACTATACGAATTGAGGGCTACGTTAATGGACTATCAAGATAGCTCGGATCACGTGACGGCGAGCAGGGATATTCTGGCAAACTGAAAGACTACCAGGAAATTAAGGCAACGAGATTGATTGACACGGTTAAAGTAGAGGCCTACAAAAGTCTGTGGTAAAAGAACTTTTTATGGGAGTTAATAAACTCAGACCTTAGAGCAACGGAGAAATTAAAGTTAAATGTGGTTAATTTTCATGAAATTGGATGCAATCTAGTTTAGAAATCAACTGGAATTGATAGGGGTTTGGCCAGTTGATGAGGAGGTAATTTAGTGGCAATCGGAAAAGATTGGTCACCCACACTGGTGTACGCGCGTACAAACTAAAAAGCCGCCAGTATTGGAATAGTATTACATAAAATATGGTAGGTTAAGCTTTACTATAAGTAAAGTTGACTATACTATAAGTTAAGTGTATTGCTTTATACGGACTTACCGTATTGGGTGTAAGTCGAGTGCAGTACACTGCACTTTACTCCAGGGCATGGGCCAAGCAATTAACCATAAAAATCACAGTACAGATCAGCTAGCGGTCTGCCAAAACTAGAACAATACATCCACCATCTGACCACGCAATACTACTGTTACTTCGACCAATCGAATCGATAACATTGCAACATCTAAGGTCTACCAAAAATAACTACTATTAGTATTAGTCTGTTTTTTATAACCTATAGTTATTACGACAATTCTATATAACCCGTATAATGTTTTTTCGTTTTGGCTACGATATTACTCGTGAGGATTAAAAACTTTATTTAACGGATCCGCGAAGTTACGGAATTCGTACAAGCCGTAATAGTGGTTACGTAATAATGTATAAAGAAAGTCACTAATAAGTGATGTTCTTCTTTAAAACGTTTTCGAGTTGGCAACAACATTTAACTCTTCCTTAAAAAATATAAATTGAACGAATTTTTAAAAAAGTTAAATTAACTTTACGATAAATACTAAATAACGCGTATAATCTATTTTAACGTTGTTAAACTTAATGTACCGGGTGAAAAGCATTTCCGATTTCATGTAAATTAATTCGTACAAGCTATTTTGGATCCGCCTTTAAGCCAACACACTCGAGACTTTTAATTATAAGTTATAGTTATTAAAGACGACGATGGTGGGGTAAACCCGAAATATTAAGTCGAAAGTATATTACGGGCCCGTAATAAACCCAAAATTGAACGTACCTGACTTTATAATTGATCGAAACAGTAAGTTTTAATTAAATGGATAGGTTATATATACCTGATGTAAAAGTCGCTTTTAAACTTTTCCAATACCTTAATATTTGATATATTTGAATGGCGTTATAAACTAGTTATATATAACGATAAATATTTACGCCTAACCTGCAGGCAGGTATAATTTTACACTTTACTTTACGAAACGAAGTAACGTATAAACTGCTAACTAACGGATGTTAAACAAACGTATTAATATTAACAAAAACGAAAAACGAATGATTACAACCGGGCCTCTTTAAGTATATCCTCGAAATTCTAGTTTAAATCCTTACTTAGTAATTTTTTACCTATTTCAATAAGCCGGTTTAATTTAGTATTTATACGACTTAATTTAACATTAATTCTTTCTGAGACTTTAATAAGCTTTTATGTCGCTTTTAATAATATTCCTTAGCTACTCGTTAACCGCGTTCTCTAGGTTTTCACCTAGCTACAAAAAACTTACCTAAACATTACATTTCTTATTTATCGGTTATACAGTCCGTAAACCCCTAGACCATACGGAAATAACGGGGACAAAACCCGCTCCACCTCAGATATTAAGCTTACTTTATGTAACGCGACGTACACTTATAGCCTTTTTTACAGCGATTATCTAAGTTTACACGCTTTTCAGCCGCTTGTTAACATTTATAAAGCGGTTTATAAAACGTAAAATTACCCCTATTCTAAAAGTTAAATGCTAAATACGCTTTAGACAACTCTTTAACGGCCTTATTTATGTTGGAATTCAGATTTAATAGCGTATAATTAGAATTACGACCTGTGGCCCTAACGAAATAAAGGCGGCACCGGGCGCCAGCATTTAGCCGCTTATTAGTAACTTTTTCGTAGCTATTAAAACCACTTACCCTTAGTTTTTTGGCAGAATTTCCTGAGGTTATACGCCATTTTGTAACTATATTCAAAATACGTCTATTTTCGAATCCTATTGGTATATATGTTGATAAGCTGTAACTTAAAAAACTTCATACACACTAATAGGGATTGCACAGTTTCTGAATATATAAACTATATATTTCATAGCTTAATCCACTTTAACAACGAATTAGGGATTTATCGTAACAATATAAAGTATTATAAGGCTAAAGTAATGACGGTAAAAATTACAAGACTAAAATTACTAATGTTATACGATAAATACCATATTTAAGGTTGAAATTACTGATACTATATAAAAAGTTAGAGGTAAAAAAGAGAAAGAAGTTTTTTTTAAAAAAACTTAGAGTTTAGGGATTTTTTATAAAAAAGGGCGTTAAAGTACCCTTCACATACCGTTCGGCTTAATACCTTTTACACGAAACCGTAACGTTTTGGAAGGCGCGATTACGTTCCTTATAATTGCAGTGTAATATATAACAACACAAAAAAAAAAAAACAATAGAGAAGGAAAAGGGAGGGGGGGTGTGTCTTTAAAGGTAATGTTACAGGCTAATGCCTGGCTAGTATTACTAGAGATCTAACCCTGGTAGTTCTACACGCTCCTGCAATGCTTTAAAGTAAGGAGGAAGCCGCTTAGGAACACGCTTTCACACGTCACATGACTGGAGAGGGGGTTACACCATTTTAGCTCCATAGCCGCTCCTTAGCAGGGACTTCTCTTTCCTTCTTCTTATTCGTAGTTTATAAATAGAATCTGACCACCTTGAGCGACAGCTGCGGCTTTTGTCCTTTTACAAGATAACACACCTCGTTAAGGCGCAAATGACTAATGATATACGACTTCATTTTTAGACCGGTTATTGTAAAAATACCGTCTAACGTAAAATTTTACAAGATTTCGCGAATAATAATAAAGACAAAAACATATCTCTTGATACTTTTAAACTTATATACTCATTTCGATTAGTTAATTTTTCATTATATAATAGTAATACAAATAATTATAAAAAAATTGTATTTTTATAACACTGATACAAAAACTTCTCGCTGAGATATACGATAAAAAATACCATTTCGGATCCCAAAAAATAATAGTAACCTTAGACTGAGTACATTTTCGCTAAAAATGTAAGCTTGTGAAAGTATACGCTAGAGATTACATATATTACAGAAAATTACGTAATAATAACCAAAAACCACTCGCATGCCTTAAACCTATTTAAATACTTAAAAAAACAATATATGTAATCTATATAGATTTTCTAGTCGAACTACCAACAATTCCTTTCAAAGGCTCTCCTTGGATGTTACTCAGCAGGGAATCTTTCGATGCCGTAATACCTATTACATACAAAACCTCCAAACGAACCCTCTTAATTCTTAGCTATATGACGTATACGACAAAAGATTATGCAACTGTTTTAATTCGATGATTTTTATTATATGATGGGCTTTATCTATAGTAAATTATCTTAAATAAAGATTTAAAGTTTATATCAGCCTTTTAGTAAAGTTTGTGGGAAAGATTTGGAATACGTTAAGTATAATAATAGTTTGTAATCCATAAGCTAATAGGCAAAAAAAATCAATCAGTTGAATTAGCTTTACACCACTTTGTCGTAAAGCATTTTAAATAATATTAAGTCGATGTTATACTGGACTTATAATGGAACCTTAATAGTGCCTACTTATATACCTTAAAAGCTAGTCCTTACGAGTATTTATTCGGATTCAAGTTTATAACACCAGTGGATATTTTCACAATAACTTTACCTTATCGATTAGTGGAAATTCGTTTTATACGGGAACATTTGAGACAAGACATATAATTAACTATAGTATTGGTAGGCCTTAGACGTTGTAACGTTGTCGATTTGATTGATCGAAGTAACAGTAGTATTACATGGTCAGATAGTGGATGTATTGTTCTAGGTTTAGCAGACTGCTAGCTGGTCTGCATTGTAATTTCTATGGCCAAGTGTTTGGCCCGTGCCCTGAAGTGAAGTGTAATATACTTCACTCGACTTATACCCAATGCGGTAAGTCTACATAACGCAATACATTCAACTTGCAGTTCAGTATGGTTAATTTTACTGCAAGTAAAGTTGACCTACCGCAGTGCATATAATATTATTACAACACTAGCAGCTTTTAAGTTTGTACGCGTACGCCAGTGTAGCTGACTAATCTTTCCAGGTTAGTGTTGAACAGAGACCTCATATCCCTTGTTAATTCCGATTAACTTTCATACTACATTATACCCAATTGTATAGAAATTAAACTCATTAGGCCTTAATTACTCTAGCACTCTGAGGTTCGAGTTCATTAACTCCTATAAAAAGTTTTTTTTACCACAATCCTTTGTAAGCCTTCACTTTAACTGTATCACTTAAACAGGTCACTATTATCAATCCCTTGGCAATCTTCCAGGTTTCCAGCATATCTTTGTCTATAGTCATGTGGCTTAGACTTCCTGAGTAGCTTATCCATGTAGCCCTCTATACGTACAGTTAGCCTGTTACTATCCACAAACCTTTCCAGGGCTTTATTTAATGCCGCCTTCGTTATAGAATTTACGGGGTTGTCTTTGTTATCGATCCATCAGAATTTCTCGATTTCCTTCCTTTTGTAGACTTTACGGAGTGCCATTACGTCGATTATCAGGCGCTTTTCACTAGTGGTTCCGAGTTTTAAAAGGTATTCGAAAAGGTTCTTGAGTCGATACAAATTACTACCAGAATAAGAGAAATCCGTAGTTATCTGGTAATAAGATTAAGGGTCTCCCACAGTGTTATGCCTACGTTAAAGCCCGCTATTATACTATAGACCTCCGATGTCAAAACGTTTCGTATAATCATTTTAAACTTGACAGAAGTCCAGTAAATTAGGCTTCCGGTAATGATAAACTAGTTTTCCCGCCTGTCTTTGTTAACGAGGGTTATTAGAAAGCCGATCTGTAAGGATAAGTCGGTGTTATTTATAAAGAACCTATATATAAAGATTAAGAGCTTTGCCCTTAAAAAGTCGATTAAAACTATTAATTCTGAGGTTTAAATTTTGTATCTGCGATTCTATCATTTTATATAGCTGGTTAAAGTCTTAATCTATTAGTTCCTATGTTTACACAGCGATAAAAAAGTCTTACAAGGCTTTCAGTTAATATAGGGTAATAATATAACTACTTCTAGTACGTCATTCCAAGTATCTTTAAGCCCTGAATGAGTTAATTATGTGGATTATAATAAAAACAGCGCCTTAACCCTTTTGGTCAAACTTAAAGCTGGCATTAATACTAAGTTAATAATTTATTAAAGTCCAGCTAGGCTTTTTCCGTTAATATAGTTATCGGTTTGCAATTCCAAAACTTAAAGTCGTTAATCGTTTATTATTTTAATGTTATAAAGCTAGCTGTTTCAACAACAGGGGTATCGTTAGTTTACAAACCTAATATATCGAAATCTTTTTTTATATTACCAACAAACACAGATTGTATATTGAAACCTTTATCGTTAACTAGAATATAAAATACGACTAGGTAACTAAAAACTGATAGATACCTGCTTTAGTTAATACATATAGTAGTTTAATACATCATATTACCGTCTCCGAAAGATAAATAGCACTTAACTCTTGTATTAGTTTTAGCAGTACAATCCTTTACAAATCTGTTACTAATTGCATATAAGCTTACGTAATATTAGTGCCATTAGGTGTAAATTTTTCTTTAAGCCTAACTAATAAACCTGTTACCAAAACAACCACTAGGCGTTAACTAATGTTTTAAATTGTTCGCGACTTTGTAAGGATCTAGTTTTTACCTTTATCGTCGTATCCTTAAGATATTAGTTGTAATTTTTTATACGGCTACCCCGTAGTGTTGCCCTTGACTTCGTGAATCATTCTCAACTTCAAGATTGTAACGTTCGAGTCTTAAAAGTTAAAGTCGGTTTTAGATACGAATTCTACAACTCCTAAAATTAGTAATCCATCGATTTTGACCTTTTCTATTTCCTTAAAAGGTTTGCCGAAAGTTTTAATAATCTCTTATACTCTAAACTTTAATGTCAAGTTTTCGTTATCCTTTTTTTTCCTGTTTAACCAAGCAATATTATAAATGCGGCCCGGTATATATTCTTTTTCTTTAATAGTTTTTTTATTCAAGGGTCCTCTGTTCCAGTGACGTTTTATCGGCTTATCGATTACGAGTAAAATAGGTTCGTGTTAATTTGGTTGCTTAGTTTAAAGAGCTTAGAAACTCTTCATTTTGATATCCCTAATATAAAGTTTAACTTAAATGGTTCGAAAAGGTATTAAACCGTTAACATTTTCTACAATTACTTCGAAGTTTACAATATTTAATATCTTATACGTACCCTTTCATTTATCCGGCTCCCGTTATACGAAAACTTCACTTTGTAATAGCAAAGCAAATAATTCGATAGTTAATAGATCATTTCTAATATTAATGGAGTTAGTAACCTGGCGGCGTGTTGATTTTTTTCGTAGTTCCCTTAAAGCTTTATTATAGGCCGCAACACGTTTTTAAGTACATGTCGAGGGCGGAAACTCACTCATTAGGCGTAAATATGCTTTAAAAACTAAAAAAAATAGCATTAAGTCGTTAAGACCTATAATATCGTTTAAACCTTTTACTGCTATTTATAGGCATGTCTTAGAATCTATAAAACTTCTGATTTTAAGCGTAAGGATATTATATATTCGGCAAAGTAAGGCGTGTGCCCTTTTAACCTTTTTAATACTTTAATTGGCTTTTACAGGTACCTTTTTACATTAGATACCTATTATTTTAATATGTTTTTAAAACTCCACCTCCGTAAAGTTGGTACCAGCATCGTAGACGATAACATCAAGTGGGTCTAAGTATATGTTAATTTACAGTATCCTTAACGTTTACCATGTATCGTTTATCAAAAAAGACTTTTAAAACTTAGCTTCGTAAAAAGAGATTATGGAATCAACAATGTGAAAGAAAGTTTTATTATCTAAATAAAACACATTAATAAAAATCTCATAGTTAAAATCTTTATTATCATTTAATATAAATTTAAATTTCTGGAAGGCTTAGGTATACTTTTAGCAGTAGTTGTATAATCTTTCAATAGTTTTTATGGTAAAATATTCCATATTATACTTTTCGATCTCCAAGACTTTATATAGCCCATTAATAGCTAGGTAGTTAAAACGCCTATATAATTAACGTATTTCCGGCTCCGTTAGGTTTAATATTAATACTTTCGGGCCTTAAATATAAAACTATAAATACCGTTATTTAAGGGCGAGTAAAAACTTTTAACCGTTTTTAACTAATTCGTTAACGTTAAAGTTAATGTTAATGTTAACTCCAAAGGTTTTTATATCCTTTAAGTAAATTAGGAAAAGAGTATGAGACCTAAGGATATAAAATGTAATCGCTTTTACAATAGTTTAAATTACCGTTATCCCTAGTAACGCTAGCTATTCGCTTAAGCCAAAGCTAACTTTAGCCTTAACCGTATCGTAACAATTAATCTTAGTTACTATAATACTTTCCCTCTGTAATACCATATATTACGAATAGCCTCCTATTAAGTACCTTGTTACTCCTATATTTGGCATAATATCTTTAAACGTGTGGTCCGCATAAAAATCGCGAAATTTAATGGTATATAGAGGGTTAAGGGCTTAGTTAAGGTAAATGTAAGGGTTTTCACAACCTAAATGGTATAGGAAGGCGTAGTTAGCTAATTATTAGGCCGTATTAGAAGTAGTATTTTTTCGTATTACTTAATCTATTTGGGTGCGTTGGCGTTATTAATTAGTTCGTAGCTCTCAAAGTTTATAATTTAATTCAAATAGTTTTATTTAGAGGCAGTAAAGTATTAGCCATAGTAATTACCCTTTTGTTATTACGTTCAGAAAAAAGGTGCCGAGTTAACTAGTAGTTAGACTTGCCACAAGTCCAATATTTTTTTCAACTATTACGACGATAGTGCTAGCAGTTAATAGTTTCGTTTAAATTTTGACCTTATCAACACTAAGATGTGTGTTATCTTTAATTTAAATTTAAGGTCAATAAGCGTAACCTTAGGCGTTATAGGCGCCCGTATTTATGATTAACGTAATTAATTACCGTAAGGTTTTCCTTATTTACATTAAAGAAGCTATTGGTTTCAAAGTACATACTAAGCGAATTTGGTGTACGCGTTATTAAGGTGGCAAACGAGGAATGCAACTGGTTAAAAAAGCCTTTAAAAATAGTATTTGGACGTTATAAATTGTATTCGAATTTACTAATACCTGTAATTACTACTTATACCTGTTCGCGAAGTATGGCTTTACTAATGTAGGCTTTTCCAATTGTCTTTTAATATATTATCAACTTATTTAGCATTTAATTAAGGATATCCATTAGTAATTCCTCCTTTTTTTGTTTTTATTATTGTATTTTACTTCATGGGAGCCTAATATATATAGTATTACATAAGGTAAACGTTGTGTTCGAAGTTGCCTTTTATATTATCGTAAATTTCACGAAACGTGGTAATACTCGTTAAAAAATTAAAATATCAATCTTTAACGTAACCTATAAAGATTCCGGAAAATAATAAGTAAAAATCAAAAGTTATGACCTTTATTTACTTATAAATATTTATAAATAGTATTATCTTGGTGTTGAGGAGGTTATAAAGCATTCCGTTATTCTTTTTTGTATTATTTCAGATTTTAGCGAAGTATATTATAAGTTTGTAATTAATATTAACAATTTTGACAGGTTTTAGGGGAAGGTCGCGATAGTTATTATAATACTAAGTGGTATTTCCTTATAATTTAAGCTTTAAAGCTTTCGAGGCACAGTATTAGGGGTAATTTATAATCGCCTGGCCCGAAGGATAAAGTCCTATAGTAGGACCTGTAGTAGGTTCATGCGCGTAGACGAATTTAAAGGGGAAAGGTTTTTAAGGGTTTTGGGGGACTTGGAGACCGAATTACTAAAGAGAAATAGGTATTTAAAGGTTTTTGAAGGCTTAACGATCATATTCAATTGATTGGTGGAAAACGTTAATATTAATACTTCTGGCTGCGTTGGCGGCCATTTTTTTACATGTCTTACTGCCATTAAGAGCGTATTTTATATTGTTATATAGAGGTATTAAATTGCCCAGTAGGTCAATAGGTTCCTTATCGTCAACTCTTAAAAAACCTTAAATTAGCTAAAGGTAAGTTGGCGGTCCCCGAAAGCGCGTATATAAGCGTTGAAATACCTTAAAGCTTTTCCTTTATCTATAGAGATCTTATAAATCAAAATCTTAAAGGCAGTTTTCCTATTAAGCTAGTTTAAAGAAAGTTTTTACCAATTCTACTAATATCTAATTAAAGATGTAAATACCACAGTATGTAACCTCCTCTTTTAATTTAGCTTTAACCGAAAGTTGTATTTTTTTTACATGTTAAGAGTCTAATTGTTTAAAAACTCGCGAAAGTTTTAGAAAACGCGGTTGTCGTAATCATTGTCAAAATCCGTTTCGATAATATATTGGATGACGTAGTTCGTCAAGTAGAACTTCGTCAAGGTTTAGTTAACATTTGTAATTTAAAGTTATTAGTCGTAGTAGTTAATAAAGATTGTTTCAAAATCTTTAACTTTTTCTATATATTTCTAACTTAAAGCTATTTCAATGGTTTGACTTATGGAGGGCGTATAGGGTAAAGTACTTGGTAATATTAGGTGTAGAGACTTGGTGTTTTAGCGTCAAGTCGCGTGGAAATTTGGTAACTTAGTAACTTAACGTGAGGTCGCGCGACGTAGCTTTTTTTGATGCAACTTAGTGTTTTTGCTTAAAGCAGTAAACGTAACAATTAAGGTAATATAAGCAATGATAAAAGTAAAGTAAGGGTAAAAGTTTAATGTAAAAGGTAAGGTTAAAGGTTATTATTAGTATAGATTGTTTAATGTAAGGACTTAGTCGTTTTTTATAATAGTAATACCCATAATAGTACTAACTTAGTTGTTTACCAACTTACCTAACTTTGAGACTTCTAATAGTTAATCTTAACGTCTTTAAGAAAGATCTGTAAAGATTTCTTAGTGTTTTTAATAACGATACCGTCACTAATTTTAAGCGGCGTAAAAACCGACGTAATCTAGAAGTCTTTTTTACTTACTGTCGTAAAAATCGACGAAGCAGTAGAGGCCTT
Source organism: Anisogramma anomala (assembly GCA_038502455.1). Classification (NCBI taxonomy): domain Eukaryota; kingdom Fungi; phylum Ascomycota; class Sordariomycetes; order Diaporthales; family Gnomoniaceae; genus Anisogramma; species Anisogramma anomala. Next base: position 503,483 of record JASMMZ010000005.1, on the reverse strand, counting down.
TCGTAAGAATCTTTCCTTTACCCTAACGGTTGTATAACTTAAAGCGTAACCGAAAAATAGCCTTTTATTTTACTTAGCTTATCTGTGTTTAATCTAATAGGTAGGTAAGTACTGATTAGTATTGGTAGGCCTTAGACACTATAACGTTGTCGATTTGATTGGTCGAAGTAACAATAGTATTGCGTGGTCAGATAGTGGATGTATTGTTTTAGGTTTAGCAGACCACTAGCTGGTCTGCACTGTAATTATTATGGCTAAGTGTTTGGTCCGTGCCCTAGATTAAAATATAGCGTACTGCACTCGATTTACACCTAATGCGGTAAGTTTGCATAACGCAATACACTCAACTTATAGTTCAGTATAGTTAACTTTACTATAAGTAAAGTTGACCTACTACACTGCATGTAATACTATTCTAATAGATAGATATTGTTATTGCTAAAGCAAAGAAATGATACGATTAAAAATATTGTTGGCATAAATACTATAAGAAATAAAATGCAGTTAAAGTTAGAAAAAGCCTATAAACCCCTTTACAAAAAAGGAAAATTGTCACCACTATGTATAAGACTATATACGATTGTAAAAAAAGTTAATAATTTGACTTTTTCCTTAGGTTTTCCACCAAGCTTCCAAATTTACTCAACAGTTAGCATTACTTATTTGTTACTCTATTAAAACCTAGAAAACGGCCTATTTAATAGAATTGCACTACCGCCTAAGCCACTTAAATACGAGAACAACGGATCGGATATTAAAAACTGGGAAGTAAAACGTATATTGGCCAAAAGAGTGGATCGACACTGCTGCAAAGGAGATCAAATTTAATATCTTCTCAAATAAAAAGGATTCACGACTCATAACGACAAATGGAAACCGGTTACGAAATTGAATTGCCCAGAATTGATTAAGGCTTTTAAGAGGAACAATGGGAATATTGGTGGGATTTAACTAATAAAATATTATTAGGATGATAATGTAGACATCATTATTTCTTTTTGCCCTTGGAATTTGTTGCTTTACGGAGGGGGTACTTGTATACTCATGCTATACCTAGGACTGTCTCATACCTTCTCACGAGACTGCCTACTTATAAGTGCGCCTTCTTTTCTCACAAGTCATTCTTCTCATAAGTACTTATTGTTATCATGCTTTGGTAGATTCCTAGATTCCTACCTTTGGCTTAGTCTAAAACTTCAAATACAGACCAAAATACCACCATACCTTTCCACGTACATACAGCACAATAGTTTAACTAATTAACAAGGAGGTAACTTAGTGGTAACCGAAAATAATTGGTCGACTATACTAACGTAAACGTACAAAATAAAAAGCCGTGAGTATTGGAACAATATTAACTGCTATTTTTAGCAGGTCAATTGCAATGCAGTTAGTTAACTTTATTGCAAGTTCAATTGACTGTACTGAATGTAATTGGAGTGCTCTATTTAAACTAGGGTATAGGCCAAGCAATTAACCATACAAATTACTGCGCAGATTAGCTAACGGTTTGCCAAACCCAAAATAATACATCCACCACTTAATTATTTCTATACTACTATTACTTTGATCAAAGCCTCGAGTCAATAATGTTGTAAAATCGAAAGGCTTATTATAGGTAGGGCCTATCGACACCATCTAAATATTTTAATTATATATTAATAGTAAACTTAGATCGGCATAATTTTAGTTTGAATTGTAATTTCTGGTTTTATTATATTAAAGACCTTAATTGGAGGATTTCAAATGAAATGTAAATTACACGAAAGACTTTTTTGACCAAGTAAATATATCAAGACTAATAAAGTATAACAAAGATTACTTTCAACAAATAACATAGTATTGGTATCGTTTTCTTGAAAAGTATATTTTTAATTATAATATCGAAATAACATATAATATATCCGCTAAAGTTTCATTTATCGATTTGATAATAAACGAATTGAATTATACGTGTTTTACAGAAGTATAACGAAAGGAAAACCCTTGAATATCCTGTTTAAAGCTCTTGAAAACTTTGACAAAAACCCGTAAATCTTCCTTCTTTACTGTTTTCTATAATATCATATATTACGCAAAGTAGTATTTCGAGTAATTGTAAATAAAGCCTTTATAACCTTTCGTGTACGTATATGTAGGGGTTTAATACTTTATTAAGAGGACTGACGTCTTATTACGACTTGTTATTATAATTTACTTCGGTTTTAGAGTAAATGTAGTAATGGCTTTTGTACTTTCATTTATTAGAAAAGCTGTTAATATCGAAACTATTGTATAAATAGCAGTAGGAAATGGTATACAAAAAGCCTTTTAGGGGGTCCCCTTAACCTTGATCAGTATATGTAAAAAACGAAGAAAGGGAAGGCGTAGGTTTATACCAAGACGTACTTATTTATATTTCTAGGCCCTTTTTTACAAGGTAGTTAGTGGTATACATCACGATATATAATGTTAGCGTATAATACTTAGTAAAATCGGGTTTGTAAAACGTATAATAAAAGTGTTAATAATCTATTTGTAAGCCTGTAAACGGATTCACGAATTTTCAAATCGCGCCTTTACGTGTCAAAGGCTTTGTAAAGGATTTCAACACTAAAATGTTAGGTTTGGAAAATAATAATATCCTATTCTACCAGGAGCGGTTTAATTGCCTAATGCTTTTGTTAAGGCTTTTAATAATTTTATAAAGGTTGGGTATCCTTTACAGGCGTATTAAGGGTGCGCAGCATTGGTTTAGTCCCTCTAGCGTTAGCTATGGAGGGAGTTATTGAAGAGTTTTCCTCGGCAATGTTAAAGAATCGTATGTAATTCTGTTGGCAGCATTACCAATTGTGGGGGCTGCCCATGAATGTGTCGGGAAGGATGTACCTAGGTATTTTACGTAGGTACTCAATAGTGATATACGCTATACTTACCTATCTATGACGTCATATACTGCTACGAAGCAGCAGATGGAACGCCCTCAGCGGAAGCTATCTGCTGCAACCGTTGATTTTGCCAGGACTCACAACAACACCTTCTCGTACTCACTCAGTGAGTGTAACAGTCATGTTTGTGACTTTGGGAAAGAGGTAGTCAAGCGCCTCAAGAGATGGCCGTCGATCTGGCAATAGTAGCCATCCTAGGCCTCGACACCCAACACACCAAGCAGGTATCCCACGGCCGCTCGGGCTTTGCCTCGACCTTCAAAGTCACCAGCACCAAACACGGCCAACAAGTGGACTACTTTTTCAAGACCGGCGCCGGCCAAGATGCAGCGGCCATGTTCAGAGGCGAGCACGCCTCCCTCCACGCCATCCACAATGCCGTGCCCGGCTTCTGCCCAGCCGCCCACGGCCACGGCGAACTGGCGGACGCCCCGGGCACCTTCTTCCTCGCCACCGGCTTCCTCGCGCTCGGCGGCGCCGGCCCCGCAGGCGCCGGCGCGTCGCTGGCCGCGCGGCTGGCGCGGCTGCACACCACGCCGGCGCCTGTGCCGGCGGGCGCCGGCGGGCCCGTGTTCGGGTTCCCGGTGCCGACGTGCTGCGGCAGGACGCAGCAGGACAACGCGTGGAGGGCGAGCTGGTTGGAGTTTTTCGCGGAGAGCAGGCTGCGGGCCATTGGCAGGGCCGCTGTCGCGGCAGGGCCGCTGTCGAGAAGCAGGGCGCGGATGCGGGGCTGGAGCGCCGCCTCGAGTGGGTAGCCGCCAAGGTGGTGCCGCGGCTGCTTGGGGCCGTGCGGAACATCAAGCCCGTCGTCGTACATGGGGACTTGTGGCGAGGCAACCAAGGCCGGGCGGTGATGGGCCCGCAGGGCGGCGTCGAGGCCGTGGTGTACGACCCGTCTGCGGTGTACGGCCACTCGGAGTACGAGTTAGGCATTATGCTCATGTTTGGCGGGTTCGGAAGTGATTTTTGGAGCGAGTATGAGCAGCTGGTGCCCAAGGCCGAACCAAAAGACGAGTGGGAAGACCGCGTTGCCCTTTATGAACTGTGAGTTGCGCCAGTCCATGGACTTTTTCACCGAATGCACGTGACCGAGAGTTGTGGTTGAAACAGATATCATCACCTGAACCATTATGCGATGTTCGGAGGTAGGAATTATAAGAATGGAGCCATGGATACCATGAAGAAGCTCATCAGGTTGTACGGACAAGAGACAGCCGACGTTGAAATGAACGTTTCGCTACAATAGATCTTGTACCAGGGAGTCTTCGAGGCTCTCGAGGCCAGCGTGCCTCCCCTTTCCCTTCCACGGCTCTAAAATATCAATGATCGCCATTTCATCACGTCGCACGTTTTTCACCCCCCGACGATCACCCAGAGAGTACAGCTCGTCGCACGAGACTTTGGCGTTCGTCGCGACTCGCTGCCAACTTAGACGCACTGCATCGCGCAATGCCGCCACAACTGCCGCATTGATTGAATCACGACTACGAGATTTCCTGGGGTGGACCCCCTCCCCCCCCCCTTCCCCCCCAATTGACAGTAGACACGGACCACGGTGCCTGCAAACGTGGCAACACTAGCCAAAATGGCCATCATTAGCCAGCGTGAAAAACATGGAGCGTAATGGCGGACAGTGTTACTTATAATGAATAAGTTTAGAAGATATCACGATATTTTTGTTGAATGATTTGGTGTCCACATATTGATTCTGGTCCTTCTAATGGACTATAGTAATGTGATAATCTCTGTACATCGAAGAAACGATATCATCATAATGGCTATGAACTGGCAAGAATGTGCATGAGTAACATCTGCGAACAACATAGTGCTTCCCTCCAACTTTGCTCAGAAATCCAGACTGAAACAGCCTTTACGTAAAGGTGAATAGATCATCCAACTGAGTTCGTAGAATAGAGCTTCATGGTCCAAGGCGGAGGACTGTCTTCTTTCTCTCAACCTTAAGCCACAATGCCAGGACTCAGGCAAAGCACAGTGTTGAGCATCGGCCACTATGGTTAGATATAGCCAGGGTTCCCAACGAACATATGGCTCTGTTTGGCCATAGGTTTCCCACGCATCTCTATTTTCTTGCCCCGAGTCACAAGCTTCCAACTTGGGTCCGTTGCAATGTCCGAGATCTGACGACAAATGCAGATATGATGTCCTCTGGAGGAGGTCCACCCCTTAATTATGGCACGACGGATGAGCCGCACCGTCGTATGCTCGCACGATTCTTCCTCAAAGGAGTACGGAGATGGAGAGGTAGGCGAAAGGGGGGAAGGAATGGAATCGGTGGTGATCGGGAAGGGATCTTTGTCTCTTCAGCTCGGAACACAAAATGTACAGAGGGGGGCCCGGGCTTGGCCAACCATCACGAAAATAGACTCATCATTTCAAAGGATAACATGGCACTAGTACTGTATTCCTCAGCACAAAGAAACATTTCGGGAGGACTACACTAGCGAGGTGCTCATCTTTGGATTTCCTGATGATGGTACGACGTGGTGTGAGACTCCTAAGTGCGTGTATAAAATGAAATGAGATGAAATGAGATATTCTGAAAAAGTGAGAAAAAATACAAACGTTTTTTGGGCATCAATTCAAACTGCCAATTACCAAGTGGATTTGAGCGAGGGACAGCCAGTTTTGTTGTGGTGTGGTGTACGGCACGCTTTCCCCTTGCTAGTGACTGTGTGTAGACACCTCGTCACTGTTATGTACTGATGACATGGCATACGCTGTCGATCTGGGAACCTGCAAGCCATAAGGATAGTGACGAGGCACCATTGTATTGTGCAGTAATCTGAGACGGGCAGGTTCGTGTTGGGCCGGACGGGATCGATCCAACGAAGTTCGACATGGCAGGGGTAGGAACCGTTTCCGGTCAACCCAGCAGGGCTCGAACGCCACTTGTACTATAGTACAGTGATTATTGAAATATAGTGATTACACCATTTGCATGACTCCACCAAATGTATTTAATAATCATGCCTTGTGAAAACCCTAGTCAGTTGGCAACATGCTCTGGTAGGCAGAGTGGCCCCTGGGAACTGCTTGTATCCCTGCGAGTGTCACCAGCGTTCGGGCCGCAGGACAAAGTACAAGATACAAGGTATAAGGTACAAGGTACAAGGTACAAGGTACAAGGTTCAAGGTACCAGATACAAGGTACAAGGAGCAAGCAGGCATTCGCTCAATGGCCACATGGGAACCAACTCTGACCGCGGAGCTCGTCAGGTGCGCCCACGGTGCGCGGTCCACTGATGCTTCTTTCTTTTTTCTCTGCATCCACTCCGGCACCGAGCATGGCCTTATTCCTCTCCTGAAGCCTATCTTGCCACAATCCTAAGCTTTACTTGCACCTAGAACCAGATCATGAATGGCAACGTCACCGGTGTGGGCGATGCGCCCAACGCCGGCCAATATGAACATGGAGTCCAAGTCATCGACGAGGAGAAACAGTACAAGTCAGTCTGCTTCTGCTTTTTCTTTGTTGCCCTGAAGGCTTGAAAGCCTCGCCACCAGCAACAGGACCACCGCCAACATGCTGACCACTACCATAGCTCCGTGCTCAATGATTACATCGTCAAAACACACGTCGCCGAGGCCGGCTTCAACTACCACCTCATCTCCGTCTTCGGTTCCCAGTCCACGGGCAAGTCGACCCTGCTAAACGCCCTCTTTGGCACCGACTTCAGTGTAATGAGCGAGAACGAGCGGCGCCAGACCACCAAAGGAATATGGATGTCCAAGAACAAGAAAACCACTGCCTCGGGCGGCACCGTCCAATTGGCCGACAATATCCTGGTTATGGACGTCGAGGGTACCGACGGCCGCGAAAGGGGCGAGGACCAGGACTTTGAGCGCAAGAGCGCCCTGTTTGCCTTGGCCACCAGCGAGGTTCTGATTGTGAACATCTGGGAGCACCAAGTTGGTCTGTACCAGGGTGCAAACATGGGCCTGTTGAAGACCGTCTTCGAGGTCAACTTGCAGCTCTTCTTGAAGGACAAACAGTGAGTATGCCCGAGGAACCCTTGGGCCCCACGTCCTGACCACCGTTTGCAGATCGACGCCGAGGTCACTACTGTTCTTTGTTATCCGCGACCACATCGGCAACACTCCCCTGGCCAACCTACGCAACACTCTGGTCCAGGATCTGTCCAAGATCTGGTCCTCGCTTTCGAAGCCCCAAGGACTCGAGGACTCCAAGATCGAGGACTACTTCGACTTCGCCTTCGCTGCCCTCCCCCACAAGATCCTACAACCCGACAACTTTCTTTCCGAAGTGGATGTCCTTGCCAACCGGTTCACGGCCGGACATCGCTCGACCGAGGATCAAGAGTTCAAGGGCGGCGTTTTCCTCTCCGAATACCATCGCCGGATCCCCGCAGACGGTTTCTCCGTCTACGCCGAGGGCATCTGGGATCAGATTGTGAACAACAAGGACCTGGACCTGCCTACGCAGCAAGAGCTGCTTGCGCAGTTCCGCTGCGACGAGATCGCTCGCGAAGTCTTGGTAGCCTTCGACAGCGCGATCCTTCCGCTCGAAGAGCAGCAGCAGGACGCCGCACGAGCTGGCACCCCTACAGTCTTGGCGGATCTGGGCGCCACTGGAAAAACTGTCCGGGCGCGAACGACCAAGGCCTTCGAGGCACAGGCAAGTCGTTATCATAAGGCGGTATACAAGAGGAAGCATGTCGAGTTGGAGGAGAAGATCGATGCGCGCCTCAGGACCCTGTACCAGGGCCAAATCATGGCGGCCCACAAGAAGGGCGTTGCTGCCTTCACCGATGCTGTCACCAATGCGGTCAAGGCTGGCCAGAAAGCCGGAGGCCAATACGAGTTTGCTCAGATAGTGGAGAAGCAGAAGAGCAAGTCTGCGGAGATCTTCAAGAAGGAAGCGCAGAGTCTTGCCATCGAGGGTGTGCCCTGGACCAACTTCAAGCCACAGTATGTGCTGTTCGGCAAGGAGCTCGACGTTGTTGGGGCACGGTTGAGGAAGGACGAGATGCGCCGTCTTGCCACACGTGTCGAACGCTGGGTCCGGTCCCGCCTCGGAGATGCGGTTGGGTTGGAGTTTAACAGGATCGGATCTGGCCGTGGTGGCTCCGGTGCGCCGGAGGATGGCGAGAAGCCGTCCAATGAGAAGGACTTGTGGGATCGCATCTGGACTGTTTTTGTGGACATCGTGACCGAGGCCCAAGGCAGGTTCAGGGATCGAGCCAAGAACCTGGAGGCTACAGAAGACGAAGTTGAGATTGGCCTCTGGCGCCTGCGGCGGAAGAGCTGGGTGGCGCTGCGCGAGAGGGTTGAGGAAGAAGTGATGGAGGGTAACATCCTTCTCAAGCTGCGCGAGAACTTTGAAGACAAGTTCCGCTACGACGACGCCGGGGTTCCGAGAATCTGGCGCCCCAGTGACGATATCGAGGGCATCTACACCCGCGCCCGCGAGTCGACGTTACAGCTGATCCCGCTGCTTTCACGTTTCAGGCTGGCGGAGACGATCGGTCCTCCTGATCTGCCTGTCTTCATCGGCACCCAGCCTCCTGGCGTCGAGCCGGGCGACGAAGAGGACCTCACACCCATCGGCGGTGTCGACGAGGAGGAGGGGAAGAGTCTGGAGGAGGAGATGACCGTACTCAGCGAGAGCAAGCGCCAAGATCTGGTCATTCGCTTCAAGAAGACAGCAGATGGTGTCTACGTCGAGGCGAAGCGGAGTGCTCTGGGGGGGATCACTCAGATTCCCCTGTATTTCTACGTGATGCTTTTGGTGTTGGGCTGGAATGAAATATGGATGGGTAAGCCGCCCTCGCCAGCTGTTTGTGCTATCCACGGATGTCTACTAACGACCCTCCAGTTCTGCGCAACCCGGTATTGTTCATCCTGCTCTGCTTATTCGCGGGCGGGTCCTATCTTGCGTATAACCTGAACCTCCTGGGGCCGATGCTGCAAATGGCCAACGCTGCCAGCAACCAGGCTGTCGACATTGGAAAACAGAAGCTCCGGGATTTTCTGGAGAATAACGAGACGGCGCGGCAAGCGGTCGGCATGCCTGCGAGAAAGGAGGCCGAGGGTATCAGCCTCAACACTCTGGACAGAAGGGGCAAGCGCCGGGAAGAGGACGAAGATGACATCTGACGGGTTATGCTGGGAGCTTGTATAGATACTCTCGGGGTCCCCTTCGCACCGTTGCATGACTAGCCGGACGGCGAGATAGGATATCTGCGATGTTCCATTGCGATAGACATCACCCTAGGACACGGGTTGCCTGTGGAAGGACTTCTCAACTGGTACAATAACTCCAACCAATACAGTCCCCTGGAACTCCCATGTCCCAATGCTCACGTTTTCTCACATCAGAATGCCTCTAACCCAGCAGGGGATCCGAACCAAGTCCCCAGCTCGTCCAAGTCCTTGTCGCGGGCGCTACTCCCCACGAAGAAATCCGTCACACGGCTGGTTTCCGTATCCTCTTGGACCGGCCACTCCACCCGCACGGCCTTATTTGCCGTGGCCTCCAGCATATCCTTCGCCGTGCTCCAGCTGAAGCGACACTCGGGCCCCCACCCAAAGACTGGGTGCATATTCGCCCTCAACCAGTTCACGCACCGCGCATCACTCGGGTAGCCGGACCCCCACGCCATGCCCTCGCCCGCCTCGCCCGCCCCGCCCTCCTCGCGCGCGTCCTGCCCCGCGCGCGCCGCGCACAGCACCTCCAGGCACGCGTCCCGCGTGACCTTGGCGCACACGCTCGCGGCCGACACGCACGGGTACAGGCTGTCGGCCCTCTTGGCGACGGTGATGCTGAGCGCGGGGAACACGCGCTGCAGGCGCGCCTGGTGCGCGGCCGGCGGGCCGACGGTGTCGACGAAGACCTCGCGGACGTTG